>BMAO01024055.1:0-77248 GCA_019973975.1 Trichonephila clavata
AATAGTTTTAAGACGGTAAATTTATGGCAAAAGCTTTTAAAAATGAAATTACACACACAATTTCATTAATCTCATTAAAATATTTAACTTATAATATTAGTATATTGTTTTTAAAATTTTAGAAAAATTTATCTTGGCCCGCCCAATTTTTTTTTTTTTTTTTTGGCCCGCGACTGAAAAAGTTTGAAGAAAAAAAATCCCTTATCTCCATTTTTTATACAAAAAGTTGTCGCAACCAGTCGGATACCTTAAATGTAATATCAAATTCCTGAAAAATATCAAGACCGGTACACTTCCCTTTCAACGTTATTGGTTTTATTAACTCTTCTTTCATTATATTTCCATATTTATATTGAGAAAAAAAACTGCTAATTGTGCATAACCATTTACATCAATACTCTCATCTAAAGCAATTGAATACATTTCTGCATAATTAAGGTCGTTATGTTTGCGAAAAAATATTTTTTGAAGTGAAAACCTCTTTAGCGGCGTTGGGCACTTTTTGGTAGGGGAAAATCTTGCTCTGACTGGCGCATGCGCAGTGTGCTGTGCGCCTTAGACACTTTTTGGATGGATGAAATCTCGTACGTTGGCGTCACCGACATGCTTATAACAGTAGATCTGTAACTATACAGCTGACGTATAGTGCTGTGTATATCTTATAAGTGAAATTGAATGGATTTAGTGAAAAGTTCAATGTGTATATATTGTGCATTTTTGAAATAGTGTTTTTGTTTGATTATTATTTGAATCGTTTAATTGAAGAATCCTCCAATAGTGAGTACTAAATAAATATACTAATATTTTTAAGATAAAAAATAAATAACAGAAAATTACTTTAAATACTCATATTTATTTTGGTGTTTGAAAGTTTTATATTATTTAAAATTATTTTAAATCTTCGTATTTATTCTGGCGTTTGAAAATTTTGTATTATTTATTTTCTAATATTTAACCTTTGCAATGCATCACGCAATCCGGATTAGTATTTCACAGTGGCTTAGACGTTTTCTTACTACCGTGGTAAAACAGACTTCTAGTTGTTCAATTATATTTTTATCGTGGACTTTGAAATTAAAAATTTTATAAAATCTAATAATAATTCAAGATTAATGTGTTGAAGTTTAAAATATGGTTATTAATGCAAAATCAACTTTGTTGTAAGTTATAAAAAACCCGAAGTTCCAGCAGCAGGCGTAGCTATTTATCACAATACTCAAGATAAGTCAAACTGTAACACACGGTATAGTTCCAAGACCGAAATGTAGGTGCCGCTATTACAATATGGGCTTAGACCGGAAGTGTGACTGTACGAAACACTGTAGTACGGTCAGAGAGAGTTTGGATCTGGACAAGCGTGCGTTCCCAATTTTCGATGTCCTATCCTGGACTATGTAAACTTTACTTATTTTCACTTATTTTCTCTAAATGTTTGTCTTGTAATTGTCTAAGTGTCTGTTCTTTGTAACTGTGCTATCTTATGTCATTAAATATATTAATTTTCCCCGAGATTCTATTAATTACTTTTGGTTACCCCAAGTAATGACGTAAGCGGCAGTTACAACACTTCATTATTTTACATATGGGCATATATACTAAATTCACTAGAAGCATTGGTGTTAATGTTTCTGATATAGGCAAATATGCGTTGCTCGTTGCGATTCCGAGAATGGGCAATACATATTAATGGCTGCTGTTTATATTCCGCCTGGAAAATTTATGAGACAGATACAACAATTTTTATTCGAAAATTTGATGATTTATACAAAAAAAAAAAAAAAAAAAAAGGTTCTGAAATACTCGAAAAAAGATTTGGCGAAAAATATGCTAATATACCGATGATTTTAAGTGGAGACTTCAATATAAACTTTGCAGATGATAAAAATGTACCACTAATTGAATTTCTAAATGAAACAATTTAAATATGTCAAATGATCGAAAACTCAGTACTACAAAATATAAAACTACGATCGATGCCGTTTTGTACGCGATACTTAGATAAATTTGAATCAAATATTTTACTTTCTTACTTTAGTTATCATAAGCCTGTTGTACCTTTTTTAGAACAAAATGAAATAATTGGAAGTACAAAAAGTCTAAGTATTGTTGAAATTGACGATGAAAATGGTGCAAACAATTAAAATAATGTTAAAAATCAAGAACATTGAAATTTAAGTAATTAGAAATACTATCCATAAATAATATGATTGTATATTAATTATTTCAGTTGAATTGTATTTATATTTTGTCATGATCTTGTACAGCCCGTAATATATTTGAATACTAAAAAACCATATAAACATGCATATAATTGTTGCTCGGAGTGTCAATAGATGTGAAAACCAGATTGATGTTGATAATTTTAATTCAAACATTATGAAGTTTCAAATTTTAATACTAAAAGTTCTAAGTTTTCACTTTTATCGGCAGTCTCTATAACTGCCGACTTTTTTATTTTTCTAATTCTATTTTATTCGATCTTTAATTATTTTGCGACTTATAGGTATAGCTAGCTCTTTTATACAATTTTTCATTTTGTTACGCTTTAATCAAGTCTTTTTCTTTAAAATCAGCAAACAATGTAGGACTACGTTCTATAAGAACTCTTTTTTTCTTCTTAATTCTCCTTCTGAAAGAGGTTTCCCGTGGCGAGCAATGCAATGGGAAACTTGGAAGCTAGCAGCTGTAATGTTATTTTTTAGAAACAATAAACTTTTTAAAACACTGCTTTGAGAAAAATTCTCTTTTTCTTTTGTAAAAAATACGGTTTTCTTTCTTCTTCTATTGACATGCCGAGATTAAAATGCAACGTTTCGAAATGTCTTTATACATAATATGTACATGAAGTCACCTTTTCATTACAAATTACACATATAACCTTTTTTTCCTTTTATAATCGCATCATATTTATCAAACCATTCAACTTGATATAGCCTGGAACTTGTATGGCTTATTTTTTAATTTTTTTACAACCAACATAGTACAGGGCTACAATTAAAAATATTTATAATTAGAATACAATAACTTGAGAAGAAATTTTGTGTATTGACATACCTATAATATACACATACACATCAATACACATTACTTTTAAATGCGTTCAAAATGGATGCCACTAAGTTTAACACTGGTACAGGCGCGCCTTAAATTGCGAGCCTAAAATTGATAATTCCAGAATAACAGACATGCGGATGGCGCCCATTGGCGCCTCACAAGATAAAATAGAGAGGGAACGATACAAGTGCTATTGAAGTTTTTCTACAAACAAAACTGAACATAATCTTTCAAAAGTGTATTTTATCCGAAGAAAGTGCTTTAAACATGGTTATTTGCTTTGGTTTGTCGATTTTTTTTTCAACAAACAAAATGTGAGTGAAATTATACACTTTATTTGATATTTTGTAAGCACTTTTGCTTTATTTCATACCCTGTATATTTTCCTATACATTTGTTGTCATTTGCGTAACTTTGGAACTGTAATGATTAAAATGTAGGCTATAGACAGCATTTAAATTGCTTTTGTGTCAATGCAGTGCTTGAAAAAATACAAATAGAATATAAATAATCCACAAAAAATATAAAATCTAAATAAACCAGCATAAAAAAATAAGGGGTTGCCTAGTAATCGTGGGTCAGTTAAAAAGCTTGCGTGGGTCAGTGTCTGACCCACGGGTCATAGGTTCGCCATCACTGCTCTACAACAAAAAAACAAAACAAAAAACGACGCGCCAAGAAGGAGTTGCCCGGTTGTAATAAGATTTCGTATGCAAATGATTAAAATTTGGTGTCCAATAAATGAACAGCGGGAGCTACAGCGCATCGGAACTGCGCATTTAGCAGGTGTCTATAAGAAGCGATTCTCAATCTGATGGTCAAAATTTCTGTTGCATTGCGATTTAGGATACTTTTTAACGAATGAAAAAATGCCTCGCTGCAGGATTTGAGCTCATTACAAGCAACTGTCAGAGTTTGAAAGAGGTCTGATCATTGGATTGAAAGAGGCAGGTTGGGCAAATCGGAGAATCGCTCGTCATATGGGTCGTCACGAGGCGGCCATTAGAAGATGCTGGCAAGAATAGGAGGACAATGGCAGATATCAGCGTCATGATGGTAGCGGTCGACCTAGGGCTACAGCATATCGGGAGGACAGATTGACTGTCAGATCAGCTGTCACAGCACCTGATTTATCGTTATCAACCATCAGACGTGCGATCCGCATACCATTGTCCACTATGGCCATTCACAGACGGCTGATAGAGTAAAATTTACCCTCGTACCTAAAATTTCAGCTTGAAAGTATAAGTGCGCGTTAAACGTCGGTGCGAGTTATGCGCCGGATTTTACGGTATATATATATATATATATATATATATATATATATATATGTGTGTGTGTGTGTGTGTGTAAATAGTCGTAGCCGTTGAAAGGGATTTCTTTATATGGTCGCTATTTTTGATGTTTTATTTTTGATGCCATTGATGAGGCAGTCCTTTAATAGTAAATACAGTTTATTGAACATTAACATAAAGCGTTCCACATTACAAGAAGCAGACAAGAACACACAAACCAAGCTGCAGCCGATTACATGACAAAAGACAAAACAGAATAGAAGAGCAAAGAGTGCGGTCTCCAGAAATCTCACTGTATATATAGGCAGCTCAAATCACATGATCTGATTGGGTGGATAGATGTAGTTCAAAATACTCTCGTTAGGCGGCTGGCTAACTTATTACTAAAACGTGGGTCCTGAAGGGATGGACCATAGATAATTAAAAATTATTTAAGAATAAATTATATAATGGGGACATATATATATACATATACATATATATATCCTTCCTTCTTCAGTGGCTCGACTGCCCAGGGCCTTGGCCTTCTCAAGAAGCCTTTCCCAGGCTAGTCCTTTTCCCGCTAGTGTTCTCCAATTCTTAGTTCTCAGAACTAGGAGATCTTTTCTAGGACATCAATCCATCTAAAGTTTGGCCTGTCTTTTTATTTTGTGCCAATTGGTAAAACTTTTAGGACTTTTTTAGTTGTGCGGTCTTTGTCCATTCTGACAATATATATATATATATATATACTAGCTGCAAGTACCCGACTTTGCCCGGGTTTAAAATAAGGTTTTCTGTAGAAGCGTACAAAGCTGTTTATTTGCATGCAATAAAAGAGTACATTTATCTTAAAGCAACGTGATAGACAACATTTTTGGCAGTTCCATTTGGAGTATGTACAAAAAGATTTTCCTCTTTGCCCACTCTGGAGCAGGCTACATACAACTACTCTTGAGAAAAGCATGGTATCTGCAAGTCTATACCAGCAATCCCAAGAGACTGGCCCTGCGACTTGTTGTTTGTCATGGCAAAGCACAGTTTCAAAGGGAACCGTATTCTCTTGAATTGTATGGTGTGTCTGAGGGAATGATAGGTATTCTTCGAATGAAGTCATCCTCACGCTTAGCACACCCTGTGAGTACTGTGGCTTGAATGACATGTTGCCCCATTCTACCATCGTCCCCCTCAGGGCTAGGGCTAGACAAACCGGACCCATGTCCGAGGCGGCATTTGGACCAAATTTTTAAAATACTTCATTTTTGTTCTGGAAAATTTGGAAGAAGTTAGAGTACACTATCTAGGGAAAAATATTCCGAATGAGATAATTTCTCCTTTATATGAGAATATTAAACTATATATTGTTCATAAAATTAAACAAGCTAAATATTATTCGATAGTTTTTGATTGCGCCCCTGATGCCAGCAAGATCGAACAAATGACATTTATGGTAAGGTATACATGTATTGAGAAATATAATCCTAACGAAGTTGTCGTTAAAACTAATGCGAGTTCTTTTGGTTTTCTTCCTGTTGAAAGATTAACTGGAAGAGAACTTTCAAATTTAATAGTTGAGAAACTTAAAAAATGAAAAATTCGGGCTAAATTTGCTAGATATGCGGGGGCAGGCCTACAATAACGGAGTGAATATGAAAGGCGAGAAATCAGGGGCTCAATTTAAAATAAGAACGTTAAATCCACGAACAATCTATGTGCCATGTAGTAGCTACTCTTTAAATTTAGTCGTTAATGACATGTCAAAAGCATTCTTAGAAACCTGTCCTTTTTAATATAGTTCAAAAAAATTTTTTCATCAACTTTTCATTGGGTTATATTATTAAAATGTATAAAGGGCACAAAACTTTAAAGCCACTTAGTGTAAATATCTGGGAAAGCTGAATAGAGGCTATTAAACCCTTAAGTTATTAATTGAGAGGTTTTTATGATGCTTAGTTTTTATAATAATGCTGAAATTGACAACTCTATAAGAGACGAGGCCTCTGGATTATTAAAATCTACTTAACAATTCAAGTTCCTATGGCCCTCTTTATTTGGTATAAAATCTTTAATTGCATTAAAATCCAATAAGCAAGCTATTGCAAACAAAATATTACGATCTACCGTCTACTATGGAACTCTCAAGAAATTGTAAAGATTTTTTTAAGGGTGTGACTTTTAATAAACTGCACTGTGATGCAAAAAAACTGGCCGTCGACACCGATATCTCTGCTAACTTTGAGGTGACGTAACCGCGTCACAGAGTTCGACGGAAAAATGTAAATTTTAATTATGAAGCCCAAGATGATCCGATGGAATATCCTAAATTAAAATTCAAGATAGAGTTTTATTTTTTTTACATTGGACGAGGCAGTTAATGCTTTGGAATACAGATTTAATTTAATGAGTACTGACAGTAATTGTTTTCATTTTTGTACAATATATGTGATTTAAGGGATACCCTTAATTAATTAAAAACTGTAAAAATTTAGAAATGATGTTGACCGACGGAGAATCATTGGATATAAACGCGCTTGATTGAGCAGATGAGATAATGTCAATTTCAGCTTTAGCAGGCAAAAAAAAAAAGCCCATTTGAAGTTTTAAAATCTATTTCTGTTTTAGAATTTGCTCCGAATCTTGCTATTGCATTTATTTTACTTTCTTTGCAAAAAGTTTGGCAAGTGTAGATATTGGTTTCTCAAAATTAAAATTAATAAAAAATTTCTTACAGTTCACAAATTCTAAAGATAGATTAAATGACTTAGCTACATTGGCTATCGAACATGAAATAGCTGAACAAATTGATATATATATATATATACATACATATATATATAAATATTTATTGTTAGCTCCCTTTTTTCTTCGCAAGGAATATTCAAGTTTTATAGATGTGCATTTATGAACGATTTTTATCTTTTTTAATAATAGTTTTTTCTTACTTTGGGGCATTTTTCATTTCTGTCCGGGGCGGCAAAATTGCTAGAGCCGGCCCTGTCCCCCTTCTCCCACCCTGCACATGTATGACCATCACTTTTACTTACATCCTCATCATCTCCACAAAAACATTCAAAATCACTCTCAATGACCAACTTGCATGATTTCCTTTCTTTCTTTTTTTTGCTACATTATCACACGGCTCAGAACAGGCACATGGAGCACTACTTTTGGCTGGCAGAGTGAGGTTGGGATGGAGCGAAACCTATTTAAGAACTTTCCCCATGTAATTTTGTGTACGCGTACCAAATTTCACGTTATTTGGTTGTCTGGATCTTGAGTTATAAGGGAACAGACAAACAGACAGACAACAAATGCGTCTTATATATATAGTCAAATCATTCTCTAACCTAGTTTCAAAATCTGATTAAAGGGCATTTAATTGTTGATTAGGTTAAAATGTCATTTTCCTGGCAGATTATTTGTGGTCAATTGAGAAACTGGAAAAATACGTGGTGTCCAATATTATACTCCTTTAACTTAAATCTGCCAAAAAAACACTGAAAAGATGTTCCTTGTTCTAATAAAACTTATGCTGTCACATAACTGCAAATTAATCTCATTAAACTAAGAAATAAATCTGTTAAATAGGTAAAATTTGGTTTCTATTTGATTAAATTTTCTTTTAAAATTAAAGTCATGATCTGGTTTAATGAGAACCACTACCATAGACCCTATTTACACCTTATGGACTCCCAAATTAGTTTTTCGCTTACGTGGACTCCTTGCAAGTCGTCATAAACGTCTGGAGGTTGTTATAGACCACTTTGGGAATTACTGTTCCATAACAAGGGTGAGCAACTAATGGTCTTCAAAGAGTTATTATGCTGCTCGCAAAGACGGGGTCAGAAAATCCACTTTGAATTGAGATTTCTTTCCCGTGCGTGATCAATGATTCGTCTTTTATTTTTCACTATTAAGAAAATTAAGTACCTGAAAGTATTTCCACTAAGAGATCATCTGCAGAGTTTGGAGGGCGAGTAACAGGAAAATGTCCAGGGTTTTAACAAAATGAGCCTAAATTCAATTTGCTCTGTTATCTCATTTTTGCTGATATTAATACAGCACCTGAGGATATATCGCCTGAACTTATTAACTTGCAGACTGATCACAGTGTCGAAAATATTTAATCCTATGACATTGGCTATTAGTGCGATTGGAACTGTATTTGATTAAAAATGCGAGTCTTAAGACATTAACATTTATTGCGACTGCTTTGTGCAGTGTTCCTTTGCAAGAGAAGTGTACAAGTGTGGGTGTGCGGTGGGGATGACGATCGCAGCGCCAACATCCCGGCCCACGTTGAAATAACATTTCAAAAAACAATTATTTTATTACATAAATAATACATAAAAATACAATAATGAAAAATTAAAAAATATGACCAATATGAAAGAATTGCACATTAAAAAAGAACAACAATTATATGAATACAAATATTAATTTAAGGGCTTGGTAATAAACATATTTTTGAAATTCCTCTTTTAAAGATACCTTGAGGAGTTTTAACAATAACAACTCTAACTTTTCCATCTGAACCTTTTTTAATGGTTCCCCCATTCCTAAGAATTTCAATTTCTTTGTTGAAAACTTTTACCTGTATCCTTCTAATCACACGAAGTTTTGCGTTCTGAAGTTCCTCGTTTGTGAGGGGACCTGAATGACGAAATGTATTTCTGACATTATGCAGGAATCTGAAAATATAACTTAAAATACGAATTAATTTTACATAATTATTTGTAATATTTAAAAGTTCATTTTCAAAGTTATAGAGTCCAAAATTGATGTTAAGCTGATATCAGATTGTTTTTTAAGTTCTGTCATGTAAAGCTCATCAGAACTGGTAATTGAAGGTTCACTAAATTGTTCAGGAATGTCTAGATGCTGGGGACCATTCCACCATAGAGTCAATGATGAAAGTTCTTCAGGATTTACACCTCGAGAGATGATATCAGCAGCGTTTAGAGCTGAAGGTATGTGCTTCCTTTCAAAGTTCTCAGTCAGAGTTTGTATCTTGGATACTCGATTGCCGACGAAGGTTTTGAGTTGATTAGCTGAAGTGTTGATCCAGGCAATGGCTATGATTGAATCTGTGTGCAAGATGAGTTTATCTAAATGTACTTGCAGAGAATAGCAAGTCTTGTCGACCAATTGAGCCAGCAGCAAACACGCCAAGAGTTCAAGGCGAGGAATGGAGATGACTTTGACTGGCGCGACTCGAGATTTTCTGGCAATAAGCTTGGTTGTGGTGGTACCATCTTCCTTGACACAGTGCATGTATACTACTGCTCCGTAGGCTGACTCTGAAGCATCTGCGTATCTTAAAAGCATGAGTTTCTCATAGGAATCTGTAAGAAGGTATCGATCTATTTTGAGTTCTTCTAGGGCTTTTGGAGATGACACAAAATTGAGCCCCTCTGGTGCGATTGCCTCCGGCAAGCATTCTTCCCAATTCAATTTTCTAAGCCATAATTTTTGTAGAAAGATTTTTGCTTTGCTGATGACGGGGCCTATGAGTCCAAGAGGGTCGTAAAGTCTTGCTATGACGCTTAAAACATCTCTTTTTGTATAAGATGAAATGGAAGGGAGGGAAACTTTGAACATAAAATAATCTCCTGTTGGTTTCCAGCTAACACTTAAGATTTTTAGAGCTGATTCTGTGTTTGTTGAAAAGGAGTGCTCTTGATCTGTAGATGAATTAAATAGCTTCTTCGAGTTGGAATTCCATTTATGTAATTTCATTCCACATGTTTTTGGCATATTTTGCAACTGGCATTGTAATTGGTGAGCAGTGTCGAGAGTTTGTGCACCCGACACTACATCATCCATGTACACATCTTGTAAATCTACTTTGGAAGCTAAGGGAAATCTAGAAGCTTCATCCATAGCTAACTGTTTGAGAGTTCTTATGGCTAAAAAGAGAGCACTGGCGGTCCCATACGTGACAGTTTTCAATCTATAGATGACTGGTTTATCATTAGCTTCGGTTTTCCACATAATTCTCAGAAGATCACGTTGAGCTGGATCAATGAGGATTTGTCGGAACATCATCTGGATGTCGGTTGTGAAAGCATATTTGTGTTTTCGAAATTGCGTCATGATTTCAAAAATGTCTTCCTTCACTTCACCCTTCAAGAGTAGGTCATTTAAGCCTAAACCTGAAGTAGTAGAAGCCGAACCATTAAAAACAACTCTTAATTGGTAGTTGTTTTATCAGGCTGAAAGACTCCATGATGTGGAAGATAATAACAAAATTTGTTTGCAGATGTTTCATCCAAATGTTCTTCCACTTTTTCCATATGCCCTAAGTCTAAGCATTGCTGCATGAATTCCCTATATAAAATTTCCATTTGTTTATCTTTAGATAATCTTCTCCAAAGCTGATCAAGTCTTTTCATTGCTAAACCTTTTGAGTGTCCTAAGTCTTGTATGTCTTTAGTTGGCATCTGTACTATATATCGACCAGCTTCATTGCGCGTGTGACTCATTTGATAATGATTTTCACAATATTCCTCTTCTTTGCTTAACGGCTTTTGACCTTCGTTAATTGTTTCTATCTCCCAAAATTTTTGTAAATTATTATCAATATTTTGCATTTCTGAAATGAAACCACAAAATTGATTTTGCGTGTAGGAACTTGTGTTTCCGGTTGCGATATATCCGAAAACTGATTTGCGAAATACGAGACTATTGTTTGATGTGCGAATAATTCCCTCCTTAATTATGTCAAAAAATGCCTCTGCTCCAATTAGCAAATCGATTTTTCCTGGAACACCAAAATTCGGATCTGCTAGTTCCTGTGGTATTTTTAAATGGTTGAGGTTTATTTGAGTTACAGGAAGAAAGTCTGTAATTTTTGAACCCAGAAAATCTAAAGTTGTAGAAAATGAACTGTTGCCATTTATTATGGCAGTGTTTAATTTTGATTTAACTGTGGTTTTATTTCCACCTAAACTGGAAATTGGAATATTAATTCTATTTTGTGGAGCCCCTAATTGGTTTGCGAAATCTTGCGTTACAATATTAGACACACTACCAGAATCTAAGACTGCGCGTGCTTGAATGCAACTTCCAGTAGAATGATTCAAAACCCAAACTACTGCTGTGGGTAAAATTACGGTTTTGGTTCTACTATTGATACAAGAAAGGGATGCAGCTGTATTTTCCTGGGAACAGTGAAACTCCTCTGCGTCGTTGCTCAGTTCCTGACCTTGTAGTGGTGAAGCGCTATAAATCAGGGGAGCGTTGACAGATTCCTCCTCTGTCTGTGGAGCAGAGTGTTGTGTCGCAGGCCACATACACTACAATAATGCTTTGATATACACTTTGAAACTTTGTGTTGATCACTTAAACAATTGAGACACATATTATGCTTTGTGACGATTTCCTTTCTCTGTATGGCATTTAATTTTAAAAAGAAATCGCACTTAAAAATTGGATGCGGTTGCTTACATAAAATACATGCATACACATAATTGTTATGTTTAATAAAGAAATTTTTTGATTTATTTCTATCTTGCATAATAGGTTTTGCGAAGGTATTTTTATTTATATTGCTTAAAACTTGAGCGCGTTTTTCTAAAAATAAAATGAAGTCATCAAATTTAGGAACCTTGGTTGAATTAAGGCTGTATTCAAATTGTTTTAAAGTCTCTTTGTCTAGTTTTTGAAGAATGATGTTTAAGATTAAAATATCAGAAAGATTGTTTCTTGCAAACTCTAATACCTTCAACGCGCGAATGTTTTTGTTGACATCATCAATTAAGTTTCTTAAATCTTTTGCTGACTCATTGTTTAATTTAGCTATGTTTAAAATTGCCTTTGCGTGCGTTTCGACTATTAAACGTTTATTTTCATAACGGGTTTCTAAAGATTTAAATAAAGATTCAAATGAATCACTTATAGTCTCTAAATTCTTTGCTTCAGATGTTAATGCAGCTTTAAGATAATGCAGTTTCTGTTCCGAGGAGAGTTGTGAATTTGTTGATATAATATTATTAAATTGTAATTTAAAGTTGTTCCATTCTTCATAATTTCCAGAAAACTTTGGCAAGGGAATTTCTGGAAGTTTTATTGATAGTTGTGGTCGGTTTTGATTCGACCATACTTGTGTCAAATTTGAAACATTTAAATTGCATTCATGACGCTTAATATATGATTTTATTTTAAATTTTGTGCTAATAATTTTTTCCGAATATTCTTCGGATGCGTTAACAACTCAGAAGCATCTAATATTAAATTTTCCATTTCTGAATTAAGTTGTTTTAATGAGAGTACTTTTGCGATTAGTTGATCTTGTAATTCTAAGATATCATCTACATCATTACTGTTATTTTCAATGTAATTTTGAATTTTCGTAATTAGTTTTGTTATGGCCGAACGTATAGGCGCTCTCTTATTTCTAATTTTTTCAATTGCATTCATTTTGACTTTTGCGATAATATAAACAATGATATAACTTTTGCAATGAAATAAACAATAGAGGTATGAAATTGGCTTACCTCTATTTAAATGTGGAGCCTTGAAAGTAGAAGTTAAATGGTGTCCAAATTGATGTTCCTAGTGTTCTTGCGAGAGAATGAAATACTCGGCGTTGGTAAGAGTAGAATTACAGTTCAAAACAGGCCTAAGTAGGGTGAAAACGAACACAAAACGAAACGCAAGCAAGGGGTGAGAGGAAAAGTAATCCTTCGTGACCTTTGGCACTGTCGATGGGGTGAATGTCTGCGACGAACGAACAACTTTGGGCGTTGTTCTGCGAAATGGCGCAATAATGCGTTTAGAATGCGGTTTAATTTAAATTAATGTCTTAAAATATTATATCCATAATTTTCTGGATATCTGCGTTGTCGACGGACCAGAAATATTAGTGCGATTGGGACTGTACTTGATTAAAAATGCGAGTTTTAAGACATTAACATTTACTGCGACTGCTTTGTGCAGTGTTTCCTTGCAAGAGAAGTGTACAAGTGTGGGTGTGCGGTGGGGATCACGATCGCAGCTCCAACATTGGCTTTTGTAAATCTTTATCAGCTGAAAAATTTACACGTAGGAAGGAATATGCGGAGATATTTTTTTTAAATATATTTTAGTCGACATATATTTGTGAGCAAAGTTTTTCTTCCATAGAGACCCTCTAGAGTAAATATAGATGAAAGTTGGCTGGCATTAACTTGTAGTCTATCATGAGATTTTTGAACTAGCAATCTCACTACTGATCTAAAAGGAAAAATTGTAGAAAAGTATGAAAGGGTTTATTGTCTCATTAAACTGATTTTAGCATTAATGCAGCTATAGATAATATGCAATTTTCGCAGGAAAAAAATTGAATGAAATTTCCATTATTTTATTTAATTTACATTTAATATTATTTATAATGAATGCAATCTCTTAAAAAGGCTCGGCCCTCCGGGTGTTCTCCACTCTTCCAATGTGGCCCACGATCTAAAACAAGTTGCCAACCCTTGCTTTAGATGTAGAGCAAATGATATCATAGAGTGGATTTATTAAATTAGATTAGGAAGAAATTTTAGATGACAACTTGTTACAAATTCTCAGAATGAAATTATTATATATTCTTATCATCTTCAAGCCGCAGGGAGTGTTATGTTCTTTACATTTTTTTATATTAACGTTAACTTTAACTGTGTAGTTTGCGTCATATGTTTTGAAGTTCATATCTGCTAAATAATTTACTTAATATTTTTAACTTCTTAGTATACTTTACTGTCATAATATATTAAGCAAACTTCTCGGATATGTCAATTTTTACGCCAACGAACCAAATAAGACTAACAAATGTTGCTATCGTTCGAATGAAGAAAGGTGGCAAAAGATTTGAGATCGCATGTTATAAAAACAAAGTGATGTCATGGAGAAATAAAGCGTAAGTTATGAATGAACGATCTTATTCTTATAGTGTATTTTCATTGTGCAAATTTTTATTTTGGAAAGTTGTGTAATTGCTTTTATCAAGAAAGTATTTTCACGTGTTTTTGTGTCTGTGAACTATCCATTCGCATCAGTTTTTTGTGTGCTATAATTGTGAATTACGTTTAATATGATTCATGAACGAAGAATTTCTTAAACTAAATTCTCGAACCAAAGAACTATTTAAACTTCTATGAAGGAAAAATTTGTCTTTTTCGAACTCCGTTGTATTTTGTCACGTCACAATTTTTTCAAGTTGAGCGTACATGTGGAGAATTACATAGCTAAAATTGTCATTCATTCTTGGTTTCGTTTTGTATGAATTGCATTTAATTCTGTAAGTCTGTATATGAATGTTTTAAAACAAAAAAAATAACCAAACATTAAGGTCATATACGTTCTTACTTGATCGGTTTTGAACTTTCAAACTCATGATTTCGATGTCTTTTATCCTCTGTCACCTATTATGCATCATGTTGTATTTAAGATAAGATACTTGCTTATTATCGAAACAATTGCCAACTCTATTAATAACTTGCCAAGTTAGCAACCCTGATTTCCTATGTGTTGTACGTGCTGAATTGGCAACCAGGTGCTTCGTTTCATATAATGTCGCCTATAGGTTGTGCCAAGTATTAGTACAACCTATAGGCGACATTATATAAAATGAATTTAAACATAAGGAAGACCAATAATTATTACAAAATAAATGTTTTCAGTTATACATCATCAAAATCATTGTTCTTGATATGGTAATGTATGTGAACATGATGCTAAAAAGGGTACTTCTACGTATTATCAGATCCTAAGAAGCACATGATTGCCAATTCAGTGCATACATCACATGCAAAATTAAGGTTGCCAATTTGGCTAGTTACCTTGAAAGTTGGCTATTGTTGCAATAATACACAAGTACCCAAGATAATTATATGTATTAAAAATAATACTATAATGAATAGTACACTTTTTAGGGTACTTGCGTATTATCACAACAATCACCAACTTTCAAGGTAACTCGCCAAATTGGCAACCTCAATTTCACATGTGTCATATGCGCTGAATTGGCAATCATGTGCTTCTTAGGATGTGATAATATGTAATACCAATAGGATGTGATAGTACGTATAAGTAGCCTTCTTAGCATCATGTTCACAAATATTGCCATATCAAGAACAATGATTTTGATGATGTATAACTGAAAACAAATTATTTTGTAATAATTATTGGTGTTCTTTATTTTTAATTTTTTAAAAAGTAATGAATCAGATGTTAATAATTAATGAACTACATTCTTTTTTCTGTATTTCTGAAAATGATGGCAGAGATTATTCTTTAAATCTACCCTGTGTCAGAAGGAAAGTTTATATTAATTTAGGTACCTTCCGTTTCGCTGGCGCAAATCTTGCCAAGCAGGTTTTATTAGTGATCACATACAATATATACATAAAAAAATGTTATAAATGTTGGTTCTCACTGGTTTTTCATTCTTTTTTGATGTATTATGAAGAAGATATTACTGATACAATAAGAGTGTGACTTGTTTTCAAAATGCGGTGAGAAAAGGTTACCAGAAGGATTATTCCTTTTGGTATCGGTTGTATCATTTTTGGCAACTTTATTGCTTATGCAGGCAAAACAGAAAAGTACCTTATTTTATTTCACAGTTGTTCTGAAATGATGATAAATGTATGCTCTAAAGCATTTTTTTTAACTAAAGCATTACCATCTTTCCTTTGAGAATAGTATTTATTTAACTAACAAAATATCATTATTCTGAATAATTATGTGGAATAATATTTTAAAATGTATTTTGGGTATAAAATAACATTTGTTAAAAAATTATTTAATAAAGTTTCAAATATGTAAAAGAGAGTGCTTAAATTATATTATTAAAAAATTATTTTTTAAAGACTGTGGAGGGAATGTCAAGCTCGCCTACCAGTGGATCAACCCCCATTGTACAAATACTACTGTTCATACTTATTGCTCAAATTGTAATACTGGGAATTTACATGTATTATATGTAGTTCTAATGTTCAACTAATCGCTTTAAAAGTTTTTGTCTTTTGTACATGTTCATTTGTTCTTTTATTCGCAAAATTCGTTCTTGACACTCCTCTTCAGTTAAATTCAACTTTTTAGGACCTATTTTCACTAACTATATTTTGTATTTAAACAAATTTATAACAGCATCTTAAAAAACTTTATATAGAGAAAGATAAAAGTGTAGAATGAATAAAAAGAGAATTTTGTACTGTTCAAAAACGAGTTTTATTGAAGTATTGTTAGAAATGAATTTTTTCCAATAAAGAATGAATGAAGAAACCTGAAGAAATGTATAATTTTTTGAAGTATTGATTTTTTCTTATTTTAGAAGTAATTTTTTTATTCTAAACTGGTGGAGAAAAAAAATTTCATTTAATGAGTGGTTTATGATATTACAGACATAAATCACAGATAACAATAAATGTGTTTAATAGTATAAAAAACAAGTAATATAAATTTTTTTTTTGTCAATTCCTACTTTGAATGGATGAGTAGAAAGTATTTTATTAATGGATTGAAAATTTGAGCAATAATATATATATACAAGGGGTGATCAAATGAAAAGGTACGAAACGACACGGTGGGTACAAATATAGACTTTATTCAAAATATACACCATAGGCCTGAGCACAACGATCCCACTGATGAACAAGCCGCAGGATTCCTTGTTCCCAGAATTCCTGTGGCTGTGACGAGACCCAGTCCTTCACAGTGTCCTTGAGTACGTCGTCCGAGTTGAAGCGCTTTCCTTTCAGGTGTTTCTTCAGTGGACCAAACACATGGAAATCGCAGGGTGACATGTCCGGACTGTAGGACGAATGGTCTAACGTCTCCCATTGGAACTTGTCCAGTTCCATTTGTGTGACTCTGGAGACGTGTGGACGCGCGTTATCATGGAGCAGAACCACACCCTCCGTGAGCAGCCCCGGTCTTTTGTTCTTGATGGACCTGCTTAGGCGTCGGAGTGTCTCACAGTACACATCGGAGTTATTCTCGAGTAATTCTGTGCTCGCATCATTTGGACGCCGCTTTTTATAAGAGCCTTTGCTCCCTCCTGCGTATGCGGGCACCCGCGCATGATCCGATCGCAGTCAGAGTCTCCAATGGCATCCCGAGATGTCTCGCTACATTCTCCCTTGGTGGAATATGCAAATATTTAGCTGTTTCATTTTTATGTCGTTTCGTACCTTTTCATTCGATCACTCCTTGTATATATATTACTTGTAATATATATATATATATATAATAATAGGAATAAGTAATATATATAGGAAGAGAGTGAATCAATAGTAGAATTGAAAAAAAGAGCATGATTTGTCTGTATTGTAACAAAGCACACCCGGTTTGGCTAGTTTGGCTGAAAAACTGGTTTTCGACACAAACTTTTGTCATTATTTTAACTGTTACATTGTTACAACAATGGAGATGAATTCTAAGTTGGCATCAAAAGCTGTTAATTAATTTATTTAATTAACCTACATTTATTAATATTTAAAAAACTGTATTAACATCAAGTGTCATATCCACTACAAGTGTAAAAGAATTTATTTAAACTTGATTGGATGAATAGAAAGTATTTTTATTAATTATTGAAATTTGAACAAGATATATATTATATATATATAGGGAAAGAGTGAGCTAATAGTAGGAATTGAATAATACTAAACAGTATGTAAAAAAAGTTGGTATGGGTCTCAACAAATTTTCCAAGTGATTTCTTTAACAAAATTTGCTTTGAAACAGCATTAAGCTCTAAAAAAATGGATGAAAATTATGAATATATTTAATTAACTATTAATGTTTTTTTCAAGTCATGGTGTAGAAAGATATTAGTAAATTTAGATTTCAGCTGTTCTCTAGATGTTAATTTAATTATGAATTTCATGTAAAAATTTTTTAGAACTTAAAATTTTTGATGGTTTTGCATATTTAATTGGTTTTAGGTAATTAAATATTAGTAAATCTTTGATTCTTAATCATTATACCTCTTTTCTAGAGAAAAAGATCTTGATGAAGTACTTCAAACACATTGTGTTTTCAGTAATGTTTCTAAAGGACAGGCAGCTAAGAAGGAAGATCTAATCAAATGTTTTGGAAAAGATAATCAGACAGAAATTTGTGAAGAGGTAAGTCAATAAAAACAATTTTTTTTTTGAAGTAGACCATTCTTTTGTGTATAAAAAAAATAAATTTTTTTCTTGCAAATAATGTGCGGAAATAAGCATGTTAAGTTTTAATATGTCGAATATTAATTTCAAATACAGAATTAAACTTCGGTCATTACATGTGGCATATTTATGTCAAAATAAATTTTTCAATAGTACAGATATGAAAAGAAAATTACTGATATATTTTGATTTAGGTATATAAGATTTGTTTTCTCTCTTTTTTAAGTAAAAAAATCAAAATCGAAAGTATTTTTTTTGAAAATTATTTTTATTTCAGGAATTTTGTAAAAATGACTATATGACTGAATTAAAAAAATGTTTTTTTTAAATTTTAATATTTACATTATTATAGAATTTTTGCTACAAAGCAGCATACAAATAAAATGCATTACATGGCTTATTTCTGATGATTTCCTTGTCAATAACATGAAAAAGAAATAGAATGTCACAATTTTCAGTCACTGAGATTAATATTTATCCCTAAAATCATCAGTTAATATACATGTAATAGAAAATGTTTTAATATAATTTATCAAATTTTTGTCTTGCATTCTAGATTTTAGCTAAAGGTGAGTTACAGATATCTGAAAAGGAAAGGCAGGTCCAGCTGGAATCTACATTTAAAGATATTGCAACCATAGTTGCAGATAAATGTATCAACCCGGAGACAAAAAGACCTTATCCAATGAGTATCATTGAAAAATCGATGAAAGATTGCCATATATCTGTAAAACCGAACAAAAATTCAAAACAACAGGTAAATATTTTAATTGTACTGTTGTTTTTAATTCTTATAATTATTTTTGTACCTGGTAATATTTTAATATATTTATGAGTTTTTATTTCTAAAGCTCCCTCTCCCCATCTTCTTTATTGTTAGTAATGTTGTATTATGATTTTACTTTTAATTTAAAGCATTTTGGGAAACATTTGAAAATTTTTTCCTTTTTAAAATTTATTGCCTTTTTTATAAAGATTTTATTTTGTAATAGAGGGAGGGGCAATTACTTTGGTTTGCAGGCTACACTGGGGAAGGTGGGATACAGGAAGGCTGCATCTTTTCAAAATGATTTCATTCATTAGTTAACTTTACAACTCAGAAAGGTCATAACTTGTACCATAAAAACCATTAAATATGTTAAATAAAATAGTGGCAGTTTTTCAGTTTATTTATTGTGCTAATTTCATATCTATAGCTTCAAGCATGTTTAATTTTAGAATCAGTTTAATAAGACAAATTTGCCCTGTCATGCTTTTCTACAATTTTTTTGAAATCAGTAGTAAGATAACTTGTCAAAATTCTCATCACAGCCTGCAAGTTAATGTCAGCTATTTTGCATCTATATTTATTCTTGTTGATCTTCATGCAAGAAAAACTGCTCACAAATATATCTTAGTTCAAATATAGTGAGCATTTTCTGTTTATCGGTTGCCTTGGTGGGCCACAAAAAAAAAACTTTACAAACTGCTATTTGCCCTCCCCTCTCTGATCTAATTCATACTACACGATTTATATTTTGCTCTTGTGAGTAAATCTATGATTTTGTACATGGTAATGTTCGTTTGAGCATTAATGACAATTATTTTATAGAGGGTTCATGTTGCGCTCTGTCATCTTACTTTTTTTGAAATCACATAATCTTTGTTCTAGTTTATTTGTCATAAGCCTTCCTTAGGCCTTTTGATAAAGTTACTATTCCTTCAAAAATATCAAACTATGACACACACACAAAATCAATGTAAAAGACTTTCTCAGATTACCCATTATTTACGATATTATTTTAAATTAAGATATCTTGTGTGCCATTGCTTCATGTAACCAACCATAATAAGAATTATTGTAACTATTAATAAAAGATTTATTTTTAGATTATTATTTTTCGGTATCATGAACACAATTCAAAATTTTTATTATTTTTTAAACTTTTTAAATTCTAGAAAGTGTATTTTTTACTTAAAATGTAACAAGTGTTAAAATTTTTCATTCTATATTTCATAAAGAAACTGCTAGAAAAGGTTGTTTCGCAAATTTCAAGCATTTTCTTTATCCATATTGTTTTTTATGTAAAAAAATAAATCTTTTTAATGTATATAGTCATTATTTTGGTGTGACTTTTAAATATATTTACTGTTTAAAATGTTTTCTTTATTTAAAGTTTTATATAGTGGCTTCCGAAATGTGTGCTTTTTAAAAAGTTTTTCCCCCTTTATTGAATTTTCAGTTTTTGCCATTTTTCTGTTCTAAAATTTGTGATTGTTTTTTTCATTTTTGAATAATTTGCTATAGCCATTTTAAAATTTTGTTTTGAAAATATCTTGCATGTACAGATTAATTGTAGTTCTGTGTGTATATATTATTCCAATTAACATAAACTTCTGATATGTTTGAATTATCTTTTAAAAAATATAACTGGTGTAGTATATATAACTAAATATTTCATGACTTGACTTTCTCCTGCCAATTTTTTTTTACTGCTGTAATTTCAAACTAATGATGCTATTGTTACTTTCATACATATTATAAAATCTGTAAAAATATTTTATTTGAAAGTCATTAGAAGTCATAAAGAAACTTCAGGAAGTCATGCCCATTGCTCGATCCCAGATGAAATTGAGAGTTTTCATACCAGGAGGAAAAGTATATAGGAACAAACTGAAAGGACTTGCAGCATCAGTTGAATCACAAAGTATGGACGGTGGAGACTTGCAAATGGTAATTTGAATAATTGAAAAAATTTTTGGAAAATATGAACAGTCCGACTTTTATTTAATGAAGTCGCTAAATCCGGGGAAAAAGTTTATGTGGAAAATTTGTTAAATAGAGTTTTATCTTTTAATATACTTTAAAAACCTCATAAAAAAACAAATTTTAAACTCATAAACACTACTATTTAAAAGTGATAATTCACCCTTTTTTTGAAAATTAGTATCTATTCATTTTATATATCTTGCCTATTAAAAAGAGAAAAAAACTTTGTCCAGGAATACATTGTATTTTCAACTTTAAAAAATAATTTTATACCAAAACTAATGAATTTAACATTTTCTAATTATAAGCCTATGAGTAGTTTTAAACGTACATTATTTTATAAACTGTAATTTTTAGCATACACTACCATGTGTCCTTAGTTTAATTCAAGTTTTTTGTTTGAAAAATGTGGCCATTTTATTTTTTTAGGTGAGTTACATACCTAGTAAAACCAGTTCAAGAGCATTGATCACCATAAAATGTGCTAAATGAGAGAATAACTTTAAAAATAGGGAGAGAAAAAATCATGTAAAATAGAAAGTGTACTTTGAGATATGGGATATTTTAGAAAGAAAATAATGAAATATTCTTGGTTCCAGTAAAAAGTTCTCAAAATAGAGGTTAGACTGTATATTATAATGTATTATTCATTATATCATTTTTTAAAACTTTTTCCGTACCATATTAGTGGCTATGTTATTTGATTTGAAGAGTTACGATGACTGCAACAAATTAGTTTGTGATACCTTATGCTTCTATAACAATTTTTTTTTACATGTAAAAACAATATTTCATATGTTCATGGCTTATATTGATATTTATTTAATTAGCTGAATCATTAAGTTATATATTTCTAGATTGGGGTTTCTGATTAGAAATACATCTTAAAATTCTGGTGTAGTATATATTTGCAAATTATTTTAAAAGAATATTTATGTATCATTTATAATATTTGAAGTATATAATTTTGACTGTGTGGTAACATGCTATATTGATTGATGCCATTAATTTAATGTTATATTTAAAAAGTAATAAAATCTCCATATATCCCCCAATGAAGTATAGTTTATTTAAAGTTGTGTGGGGAAATTTAAAAGAACAATCACACTTTTAGTTTAGTATTAATTGTAGTTTTTCACAGGTTTTCTTGATCGATCCTGGCAACTTCAGGAAAGTGGATGAAATAGTCATAAATGAAACCAAAGGAAAAGGACAATTGGAAGTTATAAGTTTAAAAGAAATCCAAGAGGGTGATGAAGTTCTGGAATAAAAATGTTTTATAGAATGGTTATAAATGTTGTGTAATATATAAAGTATTTAACCTAACAATTTTGTACATACATATTGTGTGTGTGTGAACTACTACTTTAAATAAAAGCAACTATTACAGTTAATATTTTATTTTAAATACTGCATGAATTGTGATCAAGTGTGTGGGGGGAATCAATTTAAGACAAATCAGTATCTATGTATCTATCTATGTGCGTCTATCTTCTCACGAACAGCACCACGCAGAAAGTCGCGGAAGGTACCAAAAGATCGGGAATTTTCCGGGGAAGCCGTATTGCCTATTTATATTCCGATATTGTAATTAGTTAAAAAGATATTAATTAAAAACCTTAAAACGCCGAATTGTTTTACTCCTGCCGGTTGTTTACTTGGCGGAACTTCCCTTCCGTTTCGGCCGAGCGGTAATCTTACGTTTTCCACCATATTAAAATTGTCATCTAATTTTCGGTGTCGAAATTAGACAAAAAATAATTACAGAATCGGAAAGATCATTTATTTCGCCACGACACGGTATAATTATTTTTGTAAAATAACGATATTTTCCATTTTTTTCGAATTTTTTAAAATAGTGTTAAAACTGATGCCTTTTTATGAAAATTATTTCTAAATCGTTGGGTATGAATTACTTTTCGTGTTATTAAATCGATATTCTACACTAATTAACTTCAAGCCTTTCTCTTTTAGATCCATTCATTTAAAAAATAAAATTCCCAAAACTTTTTTTTTAAAGAATTTTTAAAAAGTAGTCTTAATTTTTACTTCACATTGAATAACTTCGTCATTTATGAAGATAATCTCACAAAATCTTTTTTCCGTGTGTACAGTAATATTATTCGTAACATATACGAAGATTGAAAAAATTGCTTTAAAATTACGGATTTTAAAAAAAAAATTGTGATTTTCGTAAACTTATGTTTTTCTGAGAAATAAATTAAAAAGTAGTAATTTGTACATTTTTTATTTCAAAGTACGTAATTTTTGCAAATAGTTGGTGATGTTTGAGAGCATTAACGTAAAAATTATGCCCTTAAAATGAAGGTAATGATTTTTAAAATAATTCAAAATATGCGATTTTACATTTAGCCAAACATTGGCGTCGAAAATTAGCTTTGCGCCAAAGACTTCAGACCTGTTTCGCCTTCGACCGCTCTAACTCAAGGGTTACACTAAAAAAATTCTGCCTTAAACAGGGGGAAATCAGTAACTTTGGCGAGTAAAAAAAAAAAAATGCGAGTGAAAGATGTATTTTATCAACTATATATGTCAGATTAAGATGATAAAATGCATTCAATGCATTTCTGAGATTCATTTAAAATATTTATCAGTATCGAAATTTTTGTTCTCTTTCATAAAACTTATAGTTTACTTTAAAATAATGCCTAATGTATATTTCTTTTTTTTTGACATATAATTTCATAATAAAATCAAAGAATTTGCCCATTTCGAAATTTTTTTTTTGGAAATAGTCAGTTAAATAGGTATAAATTCCTTAGAAGAAGAAAAAAGCTATGTTTGTATTATATATTCTTTATTATTAATTGCTTTTTTTTTAAATATCAAAAATCAATAAATTTTTTACAATACATTTAAATGTAATCTTCAATCGAAATCTTTCAATCGTTATGTGAATATCCTATGGATCCCCTCAATTAAAAATTAAATTCAATTTGAACCGACCATTCATTATTATTGCCTATTTTCTGTTCTGCTACTAACCTGCATGGCATGATTGGCTAACGCGCCGCTTTCGCAAAGTATCTTAATTCTTTCTTATGTCTAAGTTCAAATCTAGCGAATTTCATTTTGTTCGTTTCTGCTTATTTTTCCCACGTAAATTAATTTTACTGATAAATACTTATTTTAACATGATCCTCTGTTATTTTAATGTACTTTTCATTTTTTTTTGCCTTAAAAAAGGTTTTTTTCTGATTTTTAATCATTCAAAGTAATTTCTATCTTTTTCAACAATTCCTAACAAGAAGCTTTCATTTCTGTTTATTTTTCCCACGTAAATTTTCAGTGCTGCCATTATTTAAGCAAACGGAATGTCACAATTAATTGCTAAATGAATATTTTTAATCAATTTTAATGTAAAAATATTAATAAGTTATAGTTTTGTATTTTATAAATATCGATGAATTTAAAAGAAAATGATTTTTAAAAAGTTCATTGATATTTAGAAACAGTGATTAAAAAAGTAAAATGCCGAAAACTATATGTCACAATTAATTGCTAAATGAGCATTTTTAATCAATTTTATTAAAAATAATTATTTTTTTAAAATTAAAATGCATTTCTGAGATTCATTTAAAATATTTATCAGTATCGAAATTTTTGTTCTCTTTCATAAAACTTATAGTTTACTTTAAAATAATGCGTAATTGCATGAAACTTTTTCCCCCCGTGTCAAATATTTCATAAAATTCTCACAATTTTACTTCAAGAATTAAAATAGTAGTGAAATTTTGTAATTTGAAAAATTTATACTTTCTGTTCTTTTTTCAGCATACAACTATTTTTAAAAATGCTACAGTTTCGTTTCCGGGAAAAAACTAAAAAAATTAAATGTTTTTATCAGATAGTATTATTTTCTTTTTGAATGATTTTTTTTAGTGAATGTGTACTTATAACTAGGTTTTTTACATAGTGTTTTTCTTAGCAGTTACATATGTTTAATCAAACATCCAAACGTTTCAAGAGCTATCTGTAGAATTTTTTTATTATTATTTATAGATAATGTGGATTTAAATTAATATATTTTTTAAAATCAAATGAATATTTCTATTATTTCCTTATTAAATTAATTATTTGTTAATAAAAGGTATAACGCCTATTATTTTGGATAAAAATACGTTCTAGAGCCTGGAATAAATATTTGTCCTCAGTGCCAGCCTAGCGGTAGCTAGGCTTCTACTTCAGTTACACAGTATACCTAAGAAAGGAGTAAATAAAGTGAGAATGATAGGTTCGCCTAAGCTAAAACTAGCTTCGGCGGTCAGGAGGTGGTGGTGGGGAGGTGGAACATAGTTTCCGTAGAAACGCAAAACAACTTTTTCGTTTCGTTCTTCAATCCGAAAAGGGGGTTTTCGTTACGTTTAACAGCATGGGGGGGGGTGGAATTCTTAGAAATCAGGTAGTATCTTCGTTGCACTATGAGGCAAACGGTACATGAGGTGAGGCTGGTTCATGAAGTTAGATTGAGAGCTAATCGTTGGGTTGTCATGATTGCAGAATGGAAAGTTGAGGAAAGATTCGCTATTAGGGTGTGGATGGGTTCAACACAAAGTTCTTCGTGGAGAACAGATCTTGGGATGTACCTGTTTATTATGAAGTCTTTGATATCATTTAATTGTGTGTTACTGGCAGATCCCCAAATGGGGCATGTATACGTTAAGATGGGGCGAAGATAGGTTTTGTAAATAAATATCCGGTTATTTAAAGAGAGTTTGGATTTCCTTCCAATCAGTACGTTCTAGAGACATTTTTAAGCTAACTGTAAGTAGCGATTGATTGATTAATGAAAACCTGAAAATTATTTATTATTTTAGATTCCTAAAAATTATCTATTATTAAAAAATGATGACTTTTTTTTTACTCAAGCATCAAAATAGTTTTCTTTTATTATTTTTTTACTAAAGCAATATTGTTTTCGACATGTCATGAATAGAAGCTTGAAGATAAATCTTATATCTGAGGGGAGAGTCAGGGGGAAAATAGTTCTACACTCAAATAAGCCACTGTAACACAATGCAGTAGAAAGAGAACTGAAACATGTTTGACATTAGTAAGATCTGGAAGATATATTTTTTTTCGAAAAAGGGAATTGTAGTGACGTTTATATAAAGGAATCACACACATACCAGGAACTTTGATAAAGGAAGGTGAATTTCCATGGCAGTATGTTATGCATTCGAAACAAATTTTAATAAAACACTTAAAACAATCATTTAATAATTTCTTCTTTTATAAAGATAATTGCATGAAACATTTTTCCCTCACAATTTTACTTCAATATTTAAAATAGTAGTGAAATTTGAAAAATTTCTACTTTTCTGTCTTTTTTCAACATACAACTATCTTTAAAAAGGCTATATTTTCGTTTCCGGGGACTAAAAAATTGCAACAAAAGAACTGAAAACTGAGTGAGTGATTTTTTAATTCGCACTGTTCGCCTATTCGAGGGTTATTGGCGATGGACCTCGAAATTTTCAACCATGGTCAAGTGACGAGGACAACACCTGCGCTTTCACCCATCTCTAATAATTAGAACACCACACCAACGCAAGAACAAATTTCGAAAAAGGGAGTTTTAATGACATAGTTAAAGAAATCACTCACATCGCGCACATAAGAGCTATCGGCCTGAGGGAAACACGAAATTTCCATGGGGATGAAGTTATTCACTCGGTAAAAGCCCGTGCAACGCCGGGCTAAGCGGAGAGGAAAGAAACAAAGAAATCTCGAAAAATAATATTGGAAGTGTTGAATTTGTGAAGAGAAGGGAAAATGTTAAGCGACAAAGCCATGACACGCACTCACGGGTCATGCACTCACATCGTACGCGTCAAAACCACACACAAAAGTGTTGGCGTCAGAAAGAAAGGAGGAAATTAACATGGGGATTAAGTTATACCCTCGGTATAAGCCCGTGCAACGCCGGGCCATGAAAGCTAGTTATTAAATATTATGAGACTAGAACAGTACAAATACAACTGAACAAGGATGAAGTTTTCATTTATAGCAGTTACAATTATTCTTTCAGATATATGATCTTAGGTTACAGTAACTTGTGACCTCAAACCTAGGTTTCAGACAATGTTTAAAAATAAAAGTATGCTAATGTAGCACTGTAATTTACTCTAAATACTATTTTTATGATAATTCTAAATTCCCATGGAACATTAAATGCCTAAAGTTTTACATTTGATACAACTCTTTAAATATAATTTCCAGGAGTTGGATCAATTTTGAGCTTAATTTTTTCCTTTATAAATAAATCAAAGCAATTTTGTTACTAGTATTAATAATTAAGTAGACTTGTCTTCAAATAGACACCTGTAAAGAAAGTTTAATTTCATGTAAAAGCATTGCTTTTTTTTCTAAAAAGTTTATACAGAAGTAGCCTTGCATCTAAAATATTGCAAAGATTCATATTCTTTTGTAGATTCACTTTTTATATTTAGTTGAATTCAGTAATAATGTAAATGCTTTATTTGGTTTACAAAACATTGCTTATATAAATTTAATTACCCAACCAAAAATTCTTTGATGTTTCAACAATGACAGGAAAACCCAACATATTTGTTAAGGCAAAAATTACACCAACCTAATGATCTGACCAATTTTGGGTTAACAATTCTGAAATAGGTTGTCTATGAGGATCATCAGAATACCAAGATAATCAATTAATGTGAGCACAATATTTTATCGAAATCCTGAATGCATTTTTTGGAAATTTTGCAGGTCAAGTGCTTTAATTTATACAAATCTAGTTTTATCCTGAATAGACTTATAAAAAAATACATGATTTGCAAATTTAGCCTTACTTTAAAAGTTGAGAAACTATTTTACTTTGACAAAGCATTAATCTCTGAAGTTGGCTCAGTAATTCAAAAATTTAAAGTTATCCTAATTAACATTGAGAAGTTTATAAATAGAATATTTATAAATATGCAAATGCTACAAATTGGGAATTCTAAACCATAAATTTTGACCTTTTATATATTACTGACTTATAAAACTTAAAGTGAATTCCTGTCAAAAAATGTTGAACAGTAGTGTCCTGGATAACTCTGCTACACCTATGCTGCTAGAAAAAACTCATGCAGGCCCGTGCTTTGAGGATACTGAGCAAGATATTATGTCAGATGCAGAAATTATTGTTGCCGTCATAGTTAATGAAAAACACCAAAATATGAAGATATTGAGGACACTGCACAAACTCCTAAACCAGGGATGGCGAACCAATGGCACACAGTTTGCATTTTAGTTCAAAATGTTTCCGCAATTGATTGGTCAACAAGGAGTTTTCAATGAGATTTTCTCAGTTTAAAGAATTATCGGAAACTCAAGTTATGTACCTTGATGCAACCTCATTTGGTGAACTGAACTTGTCCCAATTCGATTAATTGGAAATTGAAGAATTTGAAATGCAACCAATTGTCCAGTTCAATATGGATTCTAAAACAAGTTGGAACAAGATTAACAAGCGAGTAACGAAATTTTAGAAACATGGAATTTAATTCCACACACATTTAAACTGTTTGAAGAAGCTGGTTCATAAGCTACTTGAACCATATTTTCATCCGAGAGTCATTTTCAGAGATGAACATTAAAGACTTGCTTAGAGACAACTGCCAAACTGTTTCTAACTCAGCATGATTCTACTAAAAAAGTAACATCTTACAATCCTAATATAAGTTATGTCATCTAATCTGCAACAGAAGTTGCACTGTCACTTTAATTTGAATTACACGTATAACATTTAATACTTTACAATGCAAAATGTATTTTTTCATAGGAAATAGTTTAGAGTTTGTAGTTTATTTTCCCAATAATCACAAGTGATAATTGTTTGGTGGCATGTCTATACCTCATTAAATATTTCTGTAGAAAAAATAGCACATTGATCTAAAAAGGTTCGCCACCCTTGTCCTAAATTATCGCACAGTGAGAGACTAAAGGCTGTCGAAACCACCTGTCAGTATTTTGAACAAAGTGTCGATAAGACTTAGTGTTCCTTCGCAATGAAACAGTAAAATGTTGAGAGCAGTGCAGAAGATAATTTAACATTATGCATTTTTTTTAAAGAAATGTAGCTAGTCTGCTATTAAATTTTTTTATAAACAGCTTAAGTTTTTATGAAGAACCTTTCTGGGGTGTATCTGATCAGGTAAATTACTGTATACTATGTTCATTCTCATTTTCATGTAGTAAATGCTCAATACTTTCATATAGTACATACTTTTCCTTTGTGTGAGTATTTTGGTAATTTATTTTTTGTTGCATGTATTTGCTTGAGAATACAAGTGCAGTAAAATATTTTGTGGAACACTCATACTTTCTCACTATCAGTAACCAAACCATTCTTCGGCCCACATTAGGCTGAGTTTTTGGGACTCTACTATGTACCTTATAAGATTTATATGAAACTACAAACCTTGTATATATAAGATATTTTCTTCCCCCTATATCAATATATAAATAGCAAATTTATGTAAAGTATTAACTAAATGTTATGTGAATACCCAGGAATCGAATAAAAATTCACATATGCTATGCATACAGTGGTTTCAAAATTTTTCAAAGGTCAGACATTTATTCCTGGCTTTAAGTATTCCTTAATCACTGATGTGGAGTAGTCATTTGATCTATTTAAGTAAATACTTAAGATCAAATTATAAAATCAGCAATTTTAATAGAATATGCAACTCCTTGAATATATGTCAAGGACTGAAGAGGGGGGGGGGACTGAAAAGCAAAGCATTTAAGCTTAAAACTGATCAGAGAAATATAATTTACAAATCTCAGAACTTGTAGAAATATTAAGCTTGACATTTTTATCTCAAAAGAAAGTTCAAAATAATTTTATCTATCTTGTTTTCTTTTTCTGAAAAGATTCTACACTTTAAAAAACAGGCCAAACTGTAAATTTTTATTGCACTCATTTACTTTAATTTCTATTTAAAAAAATAAACTATGCAAGATGAATAAAACTAAGATTTGATGCTAAAAATTTAACCAGTTTAATGTTATTTCTAAACAAAGCTTGTATAAACCAGTTATCTAAAAATAAACTTTGGCAAATAAATATTTATAACAAATTTGTAATTTCCTCCTAAATTAGTCTTAATCAAATTAAAATAACTCTTTTTGCTTAAATAGAACATAGAAATTAAGTTTTGCTGAATAAAAAGTTTTAATATTTTATTTCAATGTAAGTTTAATTTCCTAGTTTCCCCCCTTTCTCGATTCAATGGTAATGAAAAAATTGGTTACTCGGGTAATTTGTAAACTCTACATTTTATTATTACTATTTCATATTACAAAAAGATCTTATGAGACAGCACCTTTTCAATTTATATATTATGGGTTACACAGTGTTTCTCTAATTCTAGTGTTAAAAATATTTCAATGTGTATTATGTACTTATAAAGTGCCTCTAGATTCATTGAAAACTTTAAACATTTGAAGTTCTTTGAAAAAATCAATCTATTATTAAAGAATGAATTATGTATACATAGTGTAGTTTCTTTTATTTTTATTCAGTGACACTTCAGACGGAATGCATTAAACCCAATGCTTACAACACTGCATATCTGAATTCAATTCTAAATCAGCTACAGGAAAACAGAAGTGTTATTAGAAAACACTTCTAAAAATAGCTCACACTGAGTGACAGAATATTCAGATGTGAAACATGATACAACTCTTATTATACATCCATCTACAATGTAGCAAGCAGTTACATTGATATAATCAAATGTGAAAAATAAGACCTTTAAAAAAAAATCCATACAATAAGATTTTAAATAGTATATTTATCAGTTTAACTAAATAAATGGACAACTCATATACATGGGTCACAATTTTTACAAAATTATAAAGAACAAGGTTTTTAACAAAGCAAATATCAACAGCACATTCAGTCTAACAAGAGTAAATATATACGTTTAAGTTGCAAGTCCTCCTACCTTATATAGAACAAAAACTCACAAGAAAAAACAAAAGGCAAAAAAAAATTGGATTCATTCACTCTTATAAATAAAATTTTTTACTTTGGTTACAGATGCACAAATGTAGAGTTTTCAGTATGAAATTTAAACATTATATAATAAAAATAGAGAAAGAGTTAACCCAAACCAAATAAAATCTTAACAAGTATCCTCATAAAGGGATGTTAAATTTTCAAAGACAATTTTTAAGTGCTTTGAAAGTGAGAATAAATCTGTAACAAAACTCGCATCAATGGAAAGAAAATGATCTATTGACAAGATGAAGCATTTGATTTCAGTAGAAGTTCATATATTCTATTTTTTTTTTTATCCACCATTCTTTTCCTGATCCATAGTTTCATATACACATAACAGGTTGTAAACATTTAAATAGTTCTATTCCATTTTTCTGGCCTGATTCCTGCAGGCATCAACTCCACTAATTAGTCAGAAGATTCTAACGTTTATATCCTACATTCCATAACCTTGATATCCGGGCATTGGAGGAGCATATGCTTGATATCCAGCACCGATCATGCCTGGTCCTGCAGTCAGCATGAGCTGAGGTTCAGGAGCTATGAAAAGAAAATGTCAATTAATAATCAATGATTGAATATAAAACTTCTTTTGGAGATTTATAAGCAGTTAAAAATAGTACAAGATAAAAAATACTGTTATATTTTCCTTTGTCATTCAAAACCTATAAACTATGGTCACCTTATAATTTCAGTTAAAAGAAAAGGATATGTCCAATTATTTCCCCCTAATTATTACATTTTAAGAGTTATACATGGAAAAAATTGTTATGCCACTTTTTATTCTTAAATTGTAGGATTGTACTTTATCATATTTGCATTAGAAATAACTTTCCACACTAAAAATTAAACTTTGTTTCATTTCTGTTAAACTTGAAAGCAAAAATCTTAACTTTCAATGAATTTAGAGTAGAAATCTGTATAAAATTCTAAATCTTCAATTTTGGATGCTCAAAGTAGACAAAACAGTATGGTACAATCACTTAGCCATAAGTGTAAAAGGGGTTATCTATGAAATGCAATTCACAATATATGGTTCTTTCATTCCGAGACTATTTTTGTACTAGTAATACTCTAAGTAAATTGTAGATGTTCATTAATTTCTTTCAACTTACCATACACAATGGGCTTGGCTTCATTCTGAGCAGACTCTTCTAATCGCTGGGTTTCCATTTCTTCTAATTTATCTACCTGCAGTTTCAAATAAAATTTAACATTTTTACAATGTAAACCTTTAGAGAAAAAACTTTTAACATAATATAAACAGGATAAATAGTTTTTTACATGTAATAGACTTTTAAAAACAAACATTTGACAATTTCAAAGATCTTTAATAAATTTTGATTTAATATTGCAAAAAAAACTGGATAGTCGTTATCTATAATGCACAACAAAGACCAAAATTATGAGTAACAATTGTGAAATTACAAATCAAACATAGAAACTATCTCCTACAAAGAGTTAAATAAGTTTGAAAAACTTCATAGTGCGAAATTCTAGATTTCATGAGGTTTAACATTACACAAAGTCAAATAAAAATATACTGAAATTCAATCTTCAAACAATCTTTATGTGATTACCTTTCCTTCTATATATATATATTTTAGCCATTTTGAATTATATATAATACACAAACAACTTCTCATTTGCTAACCAAATTAATTATCTTTAACAAGTTAATACACATTAAAGACAATAAGAATAGTACAGCTGCTTTATAAAAATTGGCCCTTTAATAACATAAAACAGCATTAAATTCTTAGTAATGGATAGTGGAACTAAAAAAAAATAAATCAAAAGTTACTTATTACATGACAATAGGAGATGAATTAAAGCAATTCACTTTCATATAAATATTTCAACAGAAAATTAAGCCTCAAATTTTAATTTACATGTTCAACTTAAATCTTGCTTAATACAATTGGTATTTGCAAGATCTCTGAAACACTGCTAAAGTACAAATTTCTTTGCCTCTTTTTAGAAGTAAAATACTTAGACAAAAAGCATTCATGTTGATACTTGATGTTTCAATGTTATACTTTCAAAATATTTTAGTGTTAAGTACACTTAATTTTTTTTACATGCCTTTTTATTAGCCTCCCAGTTACAATCATTTATCAGCTTGCCATAAATCTTTCAAGGAAATAGTGTTAGAATTAGTTCATTCAATATAGTGACCAGCTACATGAACAGACAATGCACCCAAGTAACACTTTTGAATGTTTTATCCAATCTGTTCATTTTTAGAATCATTGCATCCTGCCAGAATGCAAAGCTCCAGGTATATTATGGATGAGGATGATTTTAAAAAAAAAGATTAATGGTTTTAAAGTTTTAAGTAAAATTTCTTTAACTTACAAAGAAAAGTCAAACTTATAAAAATATTGAACAGTCGAATGAAAATTCAAAATTTATAGGTAAAAATATTAACTTGATCAAAGTTACCATGATATTTATGAGAAATGTTACAATATATAAAAAAAAGTGATGAAAACTAAACTAAGTTTGAGGTGGATGTTGAACACATTTTAAAAACTTTACAAACAGTATCTATATTAACAGTATCTATACAATATATATATACAAACAGTATATATAGTGTACTTAAAAATAAGAACATTTTACAAATAGAGGGGTAGGTGAAATATAAACATTACCTTAGTAATGTATTCTCGCATAACTTGTATGAGGTATGGCATAGCAAAATCTGTAATATTATGCCTCCAAGACAACTCAAGAATAACATCAGGATGCAGAAGGTCATAGCATTGGAAAAGGCATGCAGAGAAGCATTCATAATTTTTTTCATCCAAAAACCACGATAACAGTTCTTCAGCTACCTCTGCCATTTTTGATTCTGCAGCATATTCCATAGCATCCTGAAATAAAAACGTACAATTATGAAATATTTAATAGTATTAAAAAAACAGGGCTTATAAGTTTAAAAACAATACCAATACAAAATACTACTAAATTTTGAACAATAAAGAATTTCTAGGAACTTCTTGTACATTAAGATATATAGCAAATTGCCCTTCTACACAGTTTGAGTGTGAAGTGAATTTAAGATTGAGTGTTCCAATTTTTTTCGTTTCTTATGCATGTAAATATATTAGTCATGTGGCTTAACTCTCATTCACTTTTATCAGTTTACTTGAAATAGCTCCATTTAAATATCTGACAGCAGTTTCACAGCCTGAATTGGTTATTTATTCAAACATCAGTTACAATTTTTTTCTGCCAAATTTTTGTGAAACTTTGATATTTTTACTGTTGCTTTATTCAATGCTATTTTATTCCTATGATTCAACTAAAACAACTTCATTCTTCAGCATGTTGTACTAAGTATATATATATATTTTATGCAATATTCAAATAAATCATTTAAAATATTGGCATTTGAGTTTGAAATCCTTTTGAAATTTCTTGGATTAAAATTACATTTTATTTCCATACATACAGTCTAAGTTAATTAAGACTAAAATTTTCACACATGCTAAGTATTCATCTTTACAGAAAAAGCAATAATCACTAATACTTTTAAAAAAAATGTGTATACTTTGAATAATCGATCCTTCTTGCAAAGCTCAACTGACTGTTTCCATCTGTTATTTCCTTTGTACAAGTAAGCCGCAATACGACGGAACTCTATCAGTTCATGTTTCTCTAAACGCTGAGCTAATGCAATGTTGTCAAAATTGTCAAATGCATCGATAGATGTACGAAGTCCTTGGAAGTCTTCTTCCTCAATTAACAAACCATTCAAAGCTTCATTGATTGCCTTGTTATTTAAGCTTTGTACAGACCTTAAGTAAGGCTTCACAAGCGGAAGATGATTGGCCTAAAATTTGAGAATGAAAAAATTATAAAACCTTGAGGTAAATTACAAAACAGATTAACCTACATAAAGTTTTGCTTTCTAAATATATATGTTTTAATTTTATACTAAATCCACTTAACTAAAAAAAAAAAGGGAAGGGAATACGATACACTACCAGTGCCAACAAAAGTTTTAAACACATTTAAGTTATCAATTCTTATTTTATACAGATATGAAAAAGTACAGTTTGATACATAATTCCAAATACACTCATGTCCATAAATTAAGGATAATTCAGAATCACACAGAAATTGAACTCTAAAATAAAAATTTCACCTGTAGAATTATCATACATCTTGAAGAATATGCAAATTACAGGAAACCACCAGATGGCGCGGATAGTACGTCACAATGACGAGAGTGTAAGAGAGGGGTATATAAGGAAAGGTGGCAAAGTAAAATTGTTCACAAGCACCTTAAAAGCCTTTCAGTGCAATAACCACATAGTTATGGCACAAAGGAAGCATTTGGATGATTTTTTATGCGGTAGAATTATTGGACGACTGGAATGTGGACGTATTTAGCTGGAAGTATCCAAGGAAATTGGAACCGCCCAGAGTGTCATCTCCAGGCTTTGGCAACGATTCCAAGATGATGGTAATGTGAGTATGTTACAGCATAGGTCACCCCCAAGTTACAACGCTGAATGACGACCAGTATTTGGCAGTTACTGCCAAAAGAAACAGACTGAGCACAGCATCAGACCCATCTCGTCAGTTCTCTTCAGCTACCGGTACGACAGTTTCAAGGCAGACGCTTAGGGCACATTGGTCTATATGCTCGTAGGCCTGTCAGATGTGTTCCCCTTACCGCAACTCACTGTTGCCTGCGATTAACCTGGAGTAGAGAGCATGCATTGTGGACACCGCAACAGTGGTCTTGTGTGATGTTTTCCGACAAGTCCAGGTTTAGTTTGCGGTCTGATTCTCGCCGGACTTTCATATGGAGAGCGCCAGGTACCCGTTACCACCAAGAGAACACCTTGAACGACACCGTTACGGTGGTGCAGGATGGCTCGTTTGGGGAGGAATTATTCTTGGTTCCAGAACTGACCTGCATGTTCAGAGTGTAACGATGACAGGCCACATCTATCGGGATGTCATTCTGGAACATGCATGTTTGTTTCGGGGCGCCATGGGTGCTGAATTTCTGTTTATGGATGACAACGCCCGTCCTCACCATGCAAACATTGTAGACGAATGCCTTCAATCGGAGGATATCACCCGTATGGATTGGCCAGCATACTCACCGGACTTGAATCCAATAGAGCATGTGTGGGATATGCTTGGCCGACGAATTGCAGCCCGTCAACCCCCTCCCACCTGTCTACCGGAACTTCGGAGGGCATTGCTTGATGAGTGGTGTAATATACCCCAAGATCAGATTGATAATTTGATACTCAGCATGCGTAATCGTTGTAAGGCCTGTATTGCAATGTCCGGGAGACGTACTCCGTATTAACCATCGTACTAACCATGTTATACTGTTTTTTTTGTATAAATAGGTTCTTTCTTGAAATTTGCTCCAGGGAGTAAAAATCACAATTTTTATTAATTATGTCAAACATATAGCATCTTTTTTGCTCTTTAAATTTTGTTTAATAAATAGACTTTACAAATAAGTCAAATTTGTTTTGCTTCTGTCTCTTTCTTTGCCTGAACTTCATTATCCTTAATTTATGGACATGAGTAATAACCATTAGGAGAAGATCTTTTCAAAATTTATTACTATGAAGTTGATTTTAGTTACTGTCAATCTAGAAAAATATGCACAGTTGCCTAAAAAAGCTAGAGATTCTTCAGATTATTAAATTTTTCATGTGTTATTTAAAATTAACACATTTCCATTTTAATAACCAAGAAAAAAACATTCCCAATGTTTCCTCCTTTCATTAATTATTGATAAGCATGTTCAAACTGACACAAACATTGATCACATTAATCTATTTTTACAATTGTTTTTTTATACATTAACTACATCAGAAAATGTCTGCAGACGTGGATCCAAAAAGTTCAAATTAATTTTTAAATATTTTTATTATGGTAAAATTTAAAAATAACTTTAAATAGTTTTAAAAAGGTGCATAAAAAATATAATTGAACTTATACCTTTGTGAAAAAGTTGACAGAGCGAGTATGATCCATACGAGGTGAAAGGACTAATAACAGATCATTCAGAAGCATAGGTTTATAATCCATGTAAAATTGAATTGCTTTGTAGTACAATTCTATGTTTGCTACTTTTGTGATGATTTCCTTGAAATGTCCTTCTCGCCATGCTTCAGTAGGATGAGTCATCATGGTCACAACAGCATTGTCATATTCTTCATACTTATCATAGAGGAAAACTAACTCGGCCCAGAGATGGGCTTGTTCAGCAGCTCTGAGAACCTTAAAAATTCAGATCAAATGTTAAAAACCTTTATAAAATAAAATATATGGACCTACAAAATTATAAAAATTGATATTCAATATTTACCTTTGGAATGTTGACTCGAGACCAGAAGAGCTCAAGATGTTCTTTCATCTTTGAAGGTTTGTATTTAGAATAAAGAATACCCAATTCAGTGAACATTCCCATGTGGGCTCGTTCCAGTCCTAAAAAATATATACATTTAAAACAAAAAGTATAAATTAACAAAAAAATCTACGACTTAGCTCAATTTCACAGTTAATGCTTAAAAATATAAAATACAAATATAATCCTTTTATTGTAACTTTTTAAAAATAAATATTAAATGGGAGAGATTGAGTGAAACTTCATATTGATATTTTTAAAGAAATTATGATACAGATTACAACTTCATTGAAAAGATAAATATTCTATAAAGAATTGATAGTGGTCAAGATATTTAAACAATACCTAGAGCTGCTTCAAGAAGGCTAATAAGCTCTTCAAAGAATCCCCTATCTTGATAATAGTTGATTAGATCTTCAAGTTCATCAGCATGTACAACAATGTGAAGGCCACACATCTGGGCTAATCTGAATTCTTCATTATCCACACAAGCGAAACACACCTAGTACAATTAAAAAAGTTATAAAAATAAATTAACATGAAAAACAACAGAGTAATTTTTGATAATACAACACTTCTCAAATACATTTATAAAAAAACAAAGTCAGAAAACAAATTCTTATTTAAAATACATGACAAAAGAATCAAATTTTTCAGAGATTCTCAAACAAAAAATTAATGTATTCTTACTTCTTTCCAAGTTCGTGTAGAATTAGCCTTTCGTGCACTGTCAACTGCTCCTTGGAATTCTTTGAGATGCACTAATGTTATTGCCAAACGAGCAAAATTAGAAACATTATTGTATAATAGTTTAGCAGGTTCATAAAGTCCATCCTCAAAGCAACGATCACCAATCTAAAGGAATACAAAGTTAAGATTTGTAAAATATTTAATATACATTAAAATTTGTTTGTATATTACATTTTCTTTACTACTTCTCTATTTTCTTTCTATTCTACATTACTGTAGTCATTTTACTTTGACCTATTCTGTTTTGTAGTATTATCTATCTATTGTTTAGCTTTAGTTTATTTATTGCAATTTAGTATGATTTACATATAATGCACTTTACCTTCTGTATATCAGCATGATTTGGACCAGAGATAAATTCTTCTAAGTCAGCCAATCTATTGGTCTTTGCATAAGCATAGATCAATTCAGATTCTACATATGATTCACGGGCCTTCTTTCTAGCCATTTGCAAATAACGAACCAGATCTTCCCAGCTACCTAAATTTTTTAATATAAAATTTGAGTCAATATTTTTTCACAGTTTATCTAACGATCAAGCCTACTAAAAAAATTTCAACAGGGCATTCAATATTTTATTAAATTTTATATTTATTATACACATTTTTTAAAAGAATTTCATGCACAATAATAAATGTATACCTGTTTTGTGAGCAGTTTGAACAACATCCATGTAAGATGATGGATCTCCAGCTTTGATATAAGAATCGATTGCTTCTTTAACCATTCCTTTTTGGAGTTGAGCTTGGGCAAGCAAACTCCAAACAGCAGGTTCATTGCATCGTTCAGCAAATTCATAAGCTCTATCCAAGTTCTGAATATGCTCAATCAATACCTACAAAAAAAATTATAGAACACTTTATACGACTATTTTATTGTGGCAAAAAAGCTAAAATAAAATTTTACAATTATTAAAAAATATAATTTAGACAAGAAATGTTAAATATGTCAGTACTGTTTAGTTAGCCAGACAGGCCAACTGCAATTATTTGTCATTCTAGTAGAATGTCTGCACAATATTTTGTACTTAATCAGCGAGTAACAGCTACTGGTAACATTTGTGTATATTTTGTGTGTAGGAGCTATAAGTCCAACTTCATGAGATTTGCAACTGGTTAATTGAAAAGTACCAATATTTCGGTGTTTTTGTAAATGTTTTTAAATCAAAGAAAGTTTATCTGATGTAAAAAAATTACAAAAACTAAGTTTTGTTCAGACATGTACAAATATTTTAGTATTAAATCTATAATTACATATCCATTTTAAAGTACAAGTTTTAAAACTGGCAAAAACACAGAATGTTACATTAAGAGCATTCAGGAACCAATAAATACTGCACTGCATTTATGTATTATGAGGTACAGAGTAAACACTCATCACTAAAATTACCTACCTGAATAGCGGAGGTGTTCACATCAAATTTCTTGAAAATTGCAAACGCTTCTTCATAGAGTTCATTTCCAATTGCAATATTGGCTATATCTGGTGCATCATAGTTATCCAGACGATTGATATATTCCATTACTCTAGTACGGTCTGCTTTAATTGCAGTCAAAATAAGTAAATTCTGAAGGTTTCTGAAAGGAAGAGAAAAGTTACTTTGAATTCCTAAACAAATCATGCAATAGTACAATTATATTTTAGCCTAAAATTTAACAAACCTGTGGTCACTAAATACTGAGCTATCCAAAACTATTTTCTCAAGCAATTCAATCAGTTCATTTGGCAAATCTGCTGTCATGAAGGCTTTCACAGTTACTGAAATGTCCTCAGGATCTTGAGTTTCTGAGAGAGCAGTCTGTACTACCTGATCTATAAGTGGTCTTCTGTACTGATTATTTTCATTCAATACTTCTGCCCATAGTTCTTGATCACGTCTCTTCACCAAATAACGAGCTTCACTCTTGAAGAGGGAGTTCTCATTGCAGACCTTAATCAATTCTCTGTCACACTGCCCGCGTTCATAAGCTATACAGGCTAAATGAGGATCTCTTTTCTCGCAGTATTTTCCAACAACCCTGCTATCATAAAACTGGTTCTCCCTGAAATAGCAGTTAGTAATTAATACAAGTGGAAAATGTTCAATACCTATAATATATTTAACACTTTCCAAAAATATTAGATAAAGAATGCAAAAAAATCATGAATATTATAAAGAGGCATAAAAATTAGAATTTCATTGAAAATGGGATATATTAATGTAATTGATTTTGGAGCATCAATACTCAAATAAACTGCCAATGCTGGAATTATACACGTAAAGCCTTGAATTCTTAAATCATATAAACACATTACATTTAAAAAAAATCCTTATCCAATTTCATTTAAGTTAATTATTCTAAAATTACCCCAATCATTGAGTCACTTATAGAAAAATTAAGCACAGATGTATACACAAGAGATTCGTAAATAACCATTTATAATGAATCATACCAAACGTGTGGAAGATGAACCTGCTTATTTAAAATTCCAAGAACTACAAATTAGGGAAAAGGAGAGATAAATTATAAGTATGGAAACTGGCAACAAAGAAAATTTGAACTACACTTTGGCAGTTTAAACTGGAATCTTAATGAAACAATTGCTTATCCAGAAAGTAAACAGCATTTTCAAAATATAAATGCAACTAAGTTTGTTTGAAAAACATAGTTTCTAATTACAACTTTCACCACAAACCTTGCATATTATCAATGACAACCGAGTTCATTAATGTACCATAATTTCTTTTTAAAAATATATATCAAGAAGACATGAAATACTTACTTTAAGAATCTCTCTGGATTATTATTGGAGTCGATATAGATTTTAGCAAGAGCATTATGAGTGGCAGGCTCATTGCAGCCTTCATGAACCCTCGTCTCTAGCCAAGGCAACAGGAGCTTCAATCTATTCCTTTTTTCTACTTCCTCAACAAGTTCATCTGTTGAGAACTGACCTCGAACTACCATTATCAAAGACTTTATGACATCTTCAGAACAATCTACATCAAGTAAACCTCCAATAACCACAGGAAGACGAGAAGGATTAACCTATGGAAAAAGAAATGTCCATTGATTCCCACAAATTGGAATTCCACAATACTTTATGTAAAGTAGATACTGAAAAAAGTTCCAGCTTTCACATGACCATAATTTTTTATTAAATTTAAACACAATAGCTTTGTTACTTTGTAAAGAAAATAAGAAATAAAGTTGAAATTAAATCTACCTAAAGAAAAATGCTGCAACAATTAAATATCATTTTCAAAGTGAGTATTGTAGTGGATAACGCATATTTCGTACAAAAAATAAGATCAAAATTTAAGGATGCGTGTTATATGCTAGATTTTACGATAATTACAATTTTAATGCTTTCAGAAATGAGTTTTGCAATGAATCAAAGAAAATAATAAAAAAACAATAGTTTTTTTAAGGAAAAAAAGAAAATCATGGAAATCACAAGATTATACTTCATAATTACACACATTTTTAAGACTTCGTAAATATTTTTTAAATGACAAAAATAGTTTTTTTTAAAGCAAATAGTTTATATGAAGTATAGTCAGATTTTCAAATTTCAGTAAAAACATTTTTCAGATTACATCAAACAAGTTCATACTATTTTTGTTGAATAATAAAAATGTACGTTTCAAAGCTGTTAAATCTTTTTCTTAAAATTAATGTTTCAAACATTATGAAGTTTCTCTTATTAAAAACTCTTAATGCATGATCTTTTTATCATTAAATTGTCTGCATCTATATATGCTGATCCAAGAAAAGACCAAGAGTTAGTATAAAAGACCAGAATTGGTTTACTAAAAAAAAATTGAAAAAGTATATTACCTTTTGAACATATATTTCAATATATTTCTGCAAATTATTTCTGTACAAATACAACACAAGATCGTGTACAAAGTCAAATCTGTCGCATACAATAATGAGAGGGAGTTGATCAGTAAGCTTAGCTTCTTTCAAAAAGTTCTTTACTCTTTCTGGATTGTAACAGTTACTCTCACGACATATACGTTCAACTTCCTTTATTTGTCCAGTTTTACAAGCAGACTAAAAGAAAAAACAAATTGTTAATGGTTTAAAAAAATATATGTAATTAATTATCAATTTATATTGTAATACTAGATCTTACCTGAATGTATTTAAAGTGCACTTCTGGATCTTGACTAAAATTAACTATAGAACCCAAGAAATAAAATAACCCTGAAAAAGAAAATTTGAATCAAATTTACTAAATATTTAAATTGAAAAATTCAAATAAAAACCCAATTATAATAGTATTTACAAACTACTACAGCAACTTTTACACACACAATTCTGCTAATTAATAATAAATTTTAACTAAATTAAATTTAACACATAGCTTCAATAAGTTTATTGGCAATGTTTATATAAAAAGCCATAATAAACAAGTTTCTATTTCATTTGTCAAAAAAAAAAAATTAAGAACGAAAAATTACAGTCAATATAAAATGAAATCATGTTACACAGCCTTATCTTTTGAGAATTGAAACCATCTCTTTTACAATAAAACTGCATAATCATCAGTCGTTGCATAACAAAAATTAAATGCTTACATGAGATTAATATGGCTTACATATTCATAAAGTATAAAGCAAGATTGAGAGTTAACGTCCCATTTTGAAGCAACCTCAAAGTTATTAGTGATAAACCCATAATCAAGAGATGAGGACAATACACAAACTCTAAAGTATTCTATTCATTTAACTTTCATATTACACCAATAGGAAATTTTTAAGTTTCAGATTTAATGTTCATCATCTTATACAATGGATCTTTAGTGATATCAGAACTTGAACCAAGAGCTCCACACACTAATGTTTATCTCTCAAGTATGTACAATGATTACCGAGTATAATATACACTCACGAGCCAAACATTATGACCACCCCTATATTTTGCAATGAACTCGCTTGGATAACGTGGAAGGCATATGATCAGGTGGAACTGGTATTTAACTCCTGCTGGAGAGTCTGAAGAATCATTCTTTTACTTCTGTGTGTGATGGGAAAGGCTGCGGATCTAAGCGACTTTGATAGAGGGCAGATTGTAAAGGCTCGGAACAAGTATTTCCGAAACTGCACGACTCGTGGGGTGTTGGTGATCTACAGTTGTTAGTACTTATGCAAAGTGGATGAATGACGGTGAAACCAGCAGTGGACGACATGGTGTTGGACGTCCAAATGCTATCAAAGAAAAAGGTCGTCGGAGACTGTCTCGCATGGTGAAGCAAAACCGGAGCCAGACAATGGCTCAGATGACAGCCCAATACAATACAGGGCCAAAGTAGAATAGTATCGGAGCACACTGTTCAGCGGACACAGTTGGATATGGGGCTACGCAGCAAAAGTCCCACTTGTGTGTCTTTGCTGACCAAGCGTCACCGCCAACATCGCGACAGTGGATCAGTGGGAGAGAGTTGCCTGGCCAGATGAATCACGGTTTGTCATTCATCACGCCGATGGCCGTGTGAGGATACACCATCTTCCAGGCAAACAGTTGCTCCCTCAATGTACAGTAGGTCATACACAGGCTGGTGGGGGCGGTATTATGCTTTGGGGGACGTTCTCTTGGGCGTCTCTGGTACCCGTGGTTGTGTTAGATTAGACCATGAATGCTACAGGGTATATGAACATCATTGCGGACCAGTTGCACCCTTACATGGCCTTGGTTTTTCCAGCTGGAAATTGAATGTTCCAACAGGACAACAACCCATATCACAAGGCTAAAATTGTGTTGGGATGATTCCAGGAAAATGATGCTGAATTCCGGTTAATGTCCTGGCCACCTAACCCACCGGATCTCAATCCGACAGAACACATTTGGGATGTCATGGGACGGCAGCTCAGAGTTCAAAGACCATCAATTCGCAATATCTCGGATTTGCGTGACCGTTGCTTAAACATCTGGTACAATCTGTCTCTGGCCATCTACCAAGGACGTGGCATCCATGCCAATGTGGGTTGAAGCTGTGTTGCGCGCCAAAGGTAGGCCAACTCATTGACAGGTGGTCATAATGGCTCTTGAGTGCAGATGTTAGATTAAAGCAAACTTTAATGTTTAAATTTTACCTATAGATATAATATAATATAGAATTCAGCCAATTTAACTCTTAAATTTAATTAGCTATTTTGAGAAGTTTAATGTAAAACTTCTTAGTTGTGAAAAATCTGAATGAGTGAGTGAATATTAACATCACACTATTCAGCTACTTGAGGGCTTTTGGCGACAGACCTCTTAATTTTGAAACCTGGTCAATTTAGGACCATGAGCTGCCCCCCCCCCACCTAGCTTTCACATCAATGGGAGGATGTTTGAACTTTGACAGATTTAACCTGCATTGCTTTCCCTACACGGCGGGTCTTCAGCTGTACTAGGCTCAAACACTTGACATGCCGGTCACGAGGCTACTGTATCTACAAGAAAAATCTGAAAGTATTGTAACTAGGGAAACCCAATAATATATAAATATGAAATATACTATTCAAACCTTATTACTAACTATGCTTTAATACTTTTTAAAACCATTTAGTTCTTTCCTAAATGTAACTTGTCCTCATTTAATTTTATCATGTATATAAAATGAATAAAAAAAGTTTTACTCTGTAATAAAAAAATTTAAATTGTACAATGACTATACTAAGATATATAGTTGTGGTTTGGTAAAATATAAGGAGGGAGACTCATTGAACTGCAGTGAACATATCACAGGTTTATTATATTACCTTCATAACTTTTAAATGATTCAAACAAATCGATGAGTGCGGTGGTTGTCAGTTGTTCATGGTACTTTGTTGCGACTTGAACAGATATTTGGAGATTTTGACGAATGTTATGGCTTAACATAGCTTTTAAGCATTCAATAGAGTCTTCAACAGATAAAGAGCCAAAATAGTTTACAAGCCACTGTAATGAAACAAATTAATATTGAGAAATATGTACAATATTTAATAACATTTAGATAATTCTAAATAAAAATATTTAATTAACATACAAATACTTAAAAAATTAAAAACATTCTAATATTTATATAAGATTTCTATGTAAAGTTACCCATGCTGAATGTTTCCCACACCTCTTGTCAACTTTACTGTAACCGAGAGCACCTTATTTTCCTGCGTGTCCTCCACCCCAACTGCAACTTCACATCCCCACACCAGAGGCATTCCAACCCAAAACAGGAAACTCATCGGATGGACACAAGGTCATTGTATAAAAAGACTACTGCAGTTTAGACTCTTAAGTTCTAAATATTTGTCGCACCTTTACAGTGGTGATTTTACTTTACCATTTAAAATTAAGTGTTAATTAACCATAAATATTTCTGTAACAACATTTGTGTTATCTCCATCTCTGGCTGCTACTCTAACAAAGCCATGGCAACATTGAAAATATTATGCTTTTTAAAGATTTAATACTGAAATTAAACTTAAGTTTTACTCCCCTAAGTATTTTGAACAATATAAAGTATTTGAACTTTATATTATTTATAGCGGCAAACCACCGCTAGTATAAAGCTTGCAGCATAGGTAATTTTTATTAAAAATATTGCATTTTAAATTGATTTAGAGTCAAAAATACTGTCCTACATATACTCACTTATTTAAACATTTTTATATCTTGAAAAATCCCCTGGAAATTATTTTTGAACAGGGCTTGCAGTTGCTTTTCGAAATCCTTTTATAATCAGAAAATAGAATACCTTCAATTTTACCACTGGAAATTATTAAAAATATACTGGTGCTGAATTGGAAGAATATAGTAGATATATGATAGTAGAAAACACTGTGCCCAGAAAAGAACTTTTATAATCTGGGAACATTGAACCAAGACATTTAAAGACCATTAGTTTTCTGTCTATTTTCCATATAATTAATAAAAATCTAGAATCTGCATAAAGTTATGTTTGAATCAAGACATTTATACCACTTTTTTCACAGCTTCATTTCTGTAAAATTTCAAATAGCAATTACTTCAGCAAAACACAGAATTTGATGTTAGCATACTAAAGTGAGAACATTTCTGCGTGCGCACAAATCCAATAAATAAATGAAAAAAACTTTATTATAGACAAGAAATAGCTTTTGTCATCAGTAATTGAAATGGTAGCTGGATGATGTGACGAGACTATTAGTAATGATATCAACCTCAAATAGAAATTAACTTATCAATTAATCTCTTTATATCCGATTGTAAGCAACCACTCCAAGAAATTTTGAACTTACTATGCATAGTGTTTTATGTCATTTTTACACCAAATATTATAATGTAAAAATAGTTCTTGACACTTTATCAATAACTTCTGGAAACATTTAAGAACTCCATTGATAGATTTTTAGAGACATTTATACCTTACTTCCAGAGTTTTACATTTTAAAACATTGACTGTTCACAAATTAACTTGTGATCAGCAACTAATGAGTTAATTCATGTTCAAATAAAGATTACTAGTTCAACATTCAATAACAATATTAACCAGATATATGATAGCCTTGGTGTAAAATTATCAGTCAATGTTGATAATAGCCTATTAATGAAAATTCAATATTTAACTCTTGTTAATAGATGTTACATTTTAAAAATGTCTTACCTCGGAATTTAGCAAGTGAGTATGCACAATAGCTCTTTTAATGTCATACAAGTCTGTATAATGTTCAAGTGCCTGAAATGGAATTAGTGAATTTTTAAATATACATTTAAATCTAAATATGTATATTAAAATCAAAATTTTTATTTCTAGTAATGTTTAAATAAAATTCTAAAAGACCATTTAAATCTAAACATATTTACCCTTTGCAACAATCCAGCTTTTTCACACAATTGGGCTACATGAGCTCTGTCATAATGAGTAAACATTTGATTTCCTAAAATAGCATCAGCTACCTGCAAACAAAAATATCAAAATAAATCAGCATGTTTTAATTCAAATTTGTAAGTCAATATTTATTGAATTTGGCATATTTTTAAAATTACAAATGGAAAATTATGATTAAATATAGAAAATTACATAGATATTAAGTATAAATTAAGAGTATAATACAACAAGTTTATCAACATGCAAGATAACAGCTTGCAATTTGTTGCAGATAGTTATATAGTCTCTTAAAATCAGCAAAAGTAATTACCTGAGGAGCAGTAACAAGATTCATTTCTAACAATCTAGTCTGCAAACTTCCTTCAGATGGTCTATTATTCTTCAAGGCATCCAACAAAAATGCTGTACATTGTTGAACTAAGTTTTGCTCCATGAAAATGTCTACAATCTAAATTAAACAAAATAAAAACAAATGAAATTAAATTTTAAATGATTTAGTTTCATTAATCAAAATTTATTTAAATAATCCAACTTACTTGATTAATATCAGCAAGAGGTTCATCATCTTGAACTAATATCTGAGCAAAAGATGCTCCTTGATCTGGGTTGGCTCTCATTACTTGTCGCAGAAGGCCAATGTAATCAGGTGTTCTTAATAAACCAATTTTCTCTGCATACAGAACAATTTTTTGGAATTGACCAGTCTCAGCAAAACATTGGATAACCTGAAAATTTTTACATAATCTAATTCATAGAGTTAAAGAGACTTAAATTTTCAAAATAAGATTTTATTAAATCCTTATAACAATTTCGAAATTATGCAATTATTACATACCATCAAATAATTGAGTTTTAAACAACCAAAACTTTTAAAATGCTTTTAATTTTACATTATGATTTAGCTGCTTAAATACTTCACTGCATCTGTAGTATTTAACACATTATATGCAAGTATATTTCATCTAGGATTTGCACATGCAGTGGGCATATTTTTTATACTAATACTAAATGTACTAAAAACATGCACTTTTATATGATCTTGTTTTAGTCACAAACTACAAAAAAATGTAGAAGTACATTTTCAGCATGTAATATATTAAAATATTGATAAGTAGAATGCTAGAAGATAGAATTTAAAATTATGAATTAAATGTAACATGTACTACATCCCTTACTTAAAAGGACATCTATTTTTAAATGTTCATTTTTATTTACTGCCCTTTTTCATTGCATTAAAGCAATTATGTTTATATCTTACTGTGAAGAGTTTTATAACATTTATATTTTAATGATTTATATAAGCTGCTACACATTTCAAACTTTTACTTGGTTTTTCCTCGTAATGGCTGAAGAGAAAGATTTCATAAAGTCTTTTATAAAGGTGAACAGAATTACCATGAAACAAATATTGAATAAAATCAAATGGAATAAATTACAAAAATATTAAATAAGGTTCTGTTGAAAATCAAAATGTTATTGTGTGAGTGATGAGTCAAGAGTAATTTTTCAATGGTATAATTTAAGTATTGTAATAAGTGATTACTTGTCATTACAGATGATTTCAAAAATTGCAAAGGATTGTGCATTAGACTTTATAGAACATTTTATTTACATTTGTGAACAAGCTACATGCTCAATGACATCTAATTTCCCATAAACCTTAGATTAGACCAGTGGTTCCTAAACTATTTTGGTCATGGAACCCCAAAATTTACTGCCAATGATTGAATATTTTTTAATCAATGACTTTTCGAAATTTAATATCTGATATTAAATGAAAGTAAAATTCATCATAGAAATGACAAAAATACAAAACAAACTAAAATAAATAGAAAATCTTTACTGCGAAGAATGCATCTGCTTCTTTGATTCCATAATTCTCTTAAAATTGGGCATTAGGTTTGATAACTGAACACTCATATCTGGTGCAGCATCAACTTTACTACGATATTTGATTTTTGTTGCAACATATTTTGAAAACCCAGCTTCATACAAATAAGTGGTTGCAAACAGCAATAGAATTCGAATAGCCTGTTTTGCTAAATTTGGATATTCATCCAATACATCTGACTAGAATATTGTTAATGAAATTGTTTTAATTTGGCTTCTGAATGTGTATCCAAACTCAATTCAATCAAATTTTCATAATCTATGGAATGAAACCCTTTTAGGTTTTCTTTTAAAAGGATTTTGCACCGAGCAATTATCTTGATTCTCCAGGTTTGGAAAATAATTACTGATTGATTGCTGTAAACTGGACAGATGTGTTTTTATACCATCATGGATTGCCATATCTAAATCCACTTCAGATTCTTCGAGAAAATCGCTAAGCCTCTGGAAACACTCTGAAGTTATTTTGCTCCACAGCTGAAATCCAATATTGCGTTTTCCTTGAAAAGGCAACCAATTTATCTTTTGTTTGCAATATGTAGACTTATTTTCCTTGCAGAGCCAAACATAATTCGCTCAATTTTACAAATATATCAACAAGGTATGCAAGTGTATATAGCCAAGCCATATTTAATCTGTCTGATAATTCAAATTTATGACCAATAAAATAAACCACCAGTTCTTTTCTCATTTCAAATGTTCGCACAAGCATTTTACCACACTATAACCACCGAATTTCTGCATGAAGATGTAAAGTGGCGTGAAGACTCCACATATCTTTGCACATGACTTTGAAAATACATGATTGCAAAGGTTTACTTTTGATAAAATTAATAATCTTCACTACTTTTTCTAGAAAAGATTTATAAATTTGAAGTGGCACGTTTTTATCCTGGTAGGACAGAACCCGGGACCTTTGGGTCCGAAGCCGAGTAACCTAACCACTACACCAAAATGATCACCATGGTGCGGAGGTTGTTACTGGCTTATAGATTGTATCGCTACAAATTTCATCGAAATCCTTTGTTACTAATGCATATTTGTGAAGAATGCAACAAGTACTGTAACAGTTTTTTTTGCAACATTGCAATCCATGCTACAAAACCACTCTGTTTTCCTGTCACTGTCTTTGCCCTATCACTGCAGACATCAATACATTTGCCCAAGTTAATTTCATGCATTGTCATAATTATCAATAGAATTAAATATGTTCTCCCCATGGTGTTAATGTTCCCACATTCACATAAAAGCAAATCTTCAATTTTCATTAAAATCATACCAAACAAAAGCAAGCAAAATTGCTAATCCAGCAACGTCTGTGGTCTCATCTAGTTGTAATACATACGAGTTACACGCCTGAAACCATGAAATAAGTTCCATTTCAATGTCATAGGCAATATTGTTAATACGCCTTTTTTTAACAGTATTGTTAGAAAGTTACTTTCAACTTGTTTACTATATCTTTCACCTAACACGCATGAAACAATATCTTAAACATAAGGTTTAATAAGCGATTCACCAATAACATGTGCTTCCCCTGCTAGAGCAATACGGTAAGATACTATATAAGATGCTTCCGTTATCTTTTGATAATCTGTTTTAAGTTTTTTTTACCATAAAACTCTTGCTTTTATTATGGCTTTCAAGTTCTCTTTTAAAAAAGAAATATCTTTGCCTATAATTTGTAAGGTGTTTTTTTCCAAATGCCTCAGTGGTTTTGCTGGTGCTAAGGAGCTGTTTGCCAATATTTTGTTGCAAAGCAAACAAACCACATCTGGAGCCTCCTTGTCAACAGTACTAGTAAATCCAAAACATGCAACTAGTATCATATTTGCGTCTTTTCATTGATACCACCTGTCCAAAATTGGAAGATGAGGTTGTAGCTGCATGGAACTGGAAGTTGGCATTTTGCAGGTTCTAGAATGCTTTTATCTGTAGATTTCGCGATTTCTGCCTTACTAACAAAACACAACGTCAGTTTTCTTGAACGACCCATATTCTAACCAACAATCCATTATAAGGGGATTTTTTTTATGTTTAAGATATTACAGTATTTCTTTTAATATTTAAACCTTGTTTACGGTCTGAATAACAGTTACCGTTAATAAAAGAGCACAATAGCATTGGCACAAATGGATGGTCAATCGACTTTGTTTACAAACTAGCCCTCCTACTAGTCTTCAGGTGTATCCTTTTGCCTATGTATTTCTACCGGAGATTGTGTGAAAATGTTTGTTTAGGTTTTTTCAATAATCCACAGTTTATTTTTTTATACATTACTCTTATCTTTTCCATCTAATTGATGTCGCATAAGAATATGCAATGCAGACAAGACAGTTATGTTGAAAACAAATAAAAACATGCTTTGCATGGATCAACTGGTGTGGTTATAAGAAGCCAAGGGACATAGACTATAGCCAAAGCATTAACCCAGACAAGAAGTTTGGAATATGCCAATATGACCATCTATAGGTAGAATCGAAAGTTTGATCTCAGTTAAACATCCACACATACACCAGTATATAGAAAAAAAAAACCCAAATTTTGGGGGTCGATTGCAAATTTTTGTAAATATGAATGTATTAAACACTATTCTTATTTTTTACTCAAGTAAAATTTGTCACATGGAACCCACTTTGGGAATCACTAGATTAGACTATAGCACATGCTATTTAGACAAAAGCAATGATGCTAAGATATTTTGCACAGTGAATTTGTCACACAACCTGTAAACCTTGAAAAACAAATGATACACTTTTGAAGAATCAGATTAATAATAAACAGTTAAATAATAGACATCACAACAGTGTTCGATAGTAGCTGGCAAAAACAGGATCAAATATTCTTGAATGAAGTCATTTTTGTAACATCTTTAAAAATAGAAAAAGTTTTAGATTTAAAATGCTTTAGCAAATACTGTTTTACATATAAAGATAAAAGCAATAAGGTTCTTAACTTGGAAAACATTTAAAGATTTCCATGGGATAACAGCCAGTTGGCATTTAAATATTTTCATGCTCAAAAAATTTTGTAATGCAAGAAATGTGAATGACAATGATTCTAAAATGTTTACCAGAAGTAAAGGTCTATGAGGATAATTCAGAAAAGTAAAATTTGAATCCCCCCCCCCCATAGGAAACACACAAAAACCAATAGGAAGATTGCAAGGCTTGAAGAATAAAACACAAGTTTTGATGGTTAAAGTCTGACAGGAGAAGACTTATAGATAAAATCCTACATGCAGAGATGTTATAGTCAAAATGAGAGTATTCTATTTCTGATATGGTTAAAGCTTAGTGGTCAATTTACTTTCACACAAGCTATCAACCAATTCAACCCAATATATGGATTATGCCTATTTAACTTTGATATTTGGTGTGGGTATAATAAAGCAAAACTGCTGGGAAAGCATATTAACACAAACATTCACTTAAACCTGAGCCACTTGTCATAAAACTTATCTTTTTGAATAACTAAATGACTAAAAATTAATAGATTGAAGTCTTCATGCCAACTCAAAATCCCAATATAAGTTTCAACTATAAAAATAACATTTTGGAAAATAAGTGCAATGGATGATGTACCCTTTAAGAATTGTGCTCGGAATGGAATAAAAATGTTAGAAAAAATGAGCATAAAATTAGGATACTATGCCAGAATGGCAACATGAATTAATGATTAAAGGAATGAATTTATGAAGGTTTTCATAAAGCATCAAAAGCTATAATTAAAAATAAAATAGAAAACAAAATATTATAGAGCAATCTAATCAATTTAAACACAATGGACTGTAAAATCAAGATTCAGGTAAACCTTCTTTAGTCTCTTGTTTTTACCATTTTAATGCTTCTCTATATAAGAAATCTAATTACTAAATAATGTTTAAAATTTTAATTTAATGCTCAAAAATTTATATTTATAAATGCTCTGTGTAGTGTAAACTATACATTGTGAAAAATATATTAAAACATGTATTAAACTAAATGTACAGCTGTGTGTGACTAGAGTGACATTTCATCATTCATAACTATTAATATTTACTTATAAATCTGATGCGATTTTAATTTTAAAATATTATTCATATACACACGAGTATAACTTTTTGCCAATAATTTTTTTTTAGAAAATTAGTTCCATTAAACTATAGACATAAAATGAAAACATTCACTTCCAAGACATTTCCTTCATGTATTTTCAAAAGAGTTAAAAATAATGTTAAAAAGAAACTAGATCTCCATGATTGACTATGATCCCTATGAAGGATGTTCAAAATTAAGTAAAAATATTAAAAATTACAAATATATGACATAGGTATTTTATAAGGAAGATGTGAATAGTTGATTACATGCATTTATAAAACAGTAATTCAAAAGGCTTCTGAATAATCTAGAACAGCAATTCACAACCCTGTGCTATGGCACTTATGGTGCAGCTAATTTTTTTTAAAACTAGGTCATGAAACCTGAGATGACACAGTAGGCCTCGAACCTCTATACGCTGTCACACCACTGAGTTCAGTTTTGTGGATAGATTAATACAAAAAATTGATTGGGTTCATAATCCATTTGACATAACACAGATACATCTGTATATTAAATAACTTTGAATGAAGAGAAAAAGCTCCTTTTACTCTGTGATAAAGATTTGATTTTAAAACATTCAGAAAAGTAAATTCATTTTTGATTAAAATTAGAGATTCTCACAAAAAGCTTTAAAACATTGTTTCGATTTTCTACATCTTATTTGCATGAATTAAGATTCAGCATCATTTTTACAACTAAATAAACAAAATTATCAAAAATCATCAAGTTAAAATTTTACAATAAATGTGTATTCTTATAATTAATTACTCAATAGCATTTTGTTGTCTTTGTCATACATATTTTAATGTTGAAAATGATAAACTATTTGACAGTTATTTATTGCAGGTAAGTAAAAATCTTTTAAACTTATTTTATAGCTAGAGTCCCAGGAACATTCTTGTGAATCCACTTTTCAATTAAAATTTTTTGTTTTTTTTACTCTTCTCACCCATCTTAAAAGCTTACTTTACTTCATTCCATGGGCCCTGGAGGCCTAGTGTGGTTAAAGTTGCCGATTCCCCAAGCTTTGAAATGAGTACCATTCTTTCTGTGATCTTAATGCAATTGATAAAATGCCCATACTTACATTAATACATGGTATTTTTTCTTTCCATAGCTTAATTTTCTATTTAAGTCTTCATGCACAGAATATAACACCGCTTTAAAGTAAAATTTATTCTAAAAGTTAAAAAGTTTATACTACGTTTTGTGGACATCAATCTGATGCCGTCAGACAAGTGGCATTAGCAACAACATATTACATTGACTATTCTATTACACTTATGTTAGCCTATTTTATAGTAGTTTCCATATTTTTTTCAAAATCATTACTGTTTTTCTTACACTACTCTTTTTTGAACATACACTTAAATAAACAAAATACATAAATAAAATTAAACACATCAAATGTTTTTTTAATGTTAACAATGCCCAAGGTTTAAGAGTGGCAGGAGTAATATTATTGAAAAAAAATTACGTCAAGTTCTGATTCAAACTTCAAAGTAGGGGAAAAGAATTGACTTCTAGTGATTTGTCGTATGTAAAAAAAAATGTGTTTGGACACTTTAATCCCAAGATGCAAGTGTATTTTAACATTAAAAGGTTTACAATCTCTGGTTTTATATCAATTAAAAATATATACAACTTTTTAATTATATTCTAAACTTTATAGCAAATGACACATAAAATCTTAAGAATTTTATAGCACACAATATATTAAAATACCTTGTTTGGCACATTAGCTCGCAGATACACAGATAAAGCTAAAGTTGGATCCACTTGCTTCACCAAATCTCCTAATTCTTCACTGCATTCCAGCTACAAAGAAATAAAATACTAAATTAAAAGGTTAGAGGAAGCTATCCTTTGACTTTTTATAAACTGTACTTTAAGAAAAAAAAAACTTAATTCTTCATGTGATGTCTAGTACTGTTTATAATGAACCTATCTCTACTCATTTCTAAAGTTTAATTATAAAGATACCAAAAACAAATTAGTTTCTTAAAAAGATAAACTGCTAAAACTGTTAATCCATAACAGAAAATGTTAAGGACCAGTAAAATAATTTTACTGGTTATTTTATTTTTACAAAATATTGCAATCGGAAGAAATAATATCAAAACAATAAAATAGATAGAATCTGAATTTTATAAACATTCCTACAGATAAATAGTTAAACTTAACTATGTGATTAATTATGTCAATATAACAGAAATATTCCTTTTGGGATATTATAAACTAATAAAGAGCAAACTTTACAAAAAATTGGTAGGTCAATATAATTTATTATAAAATGTAATAAAAGACTAAAAACTTAAATATTAATGGGTTTTCAAAAAATATTATGTCATGAAAAAAATCATTCTTACACTTCTAAAAAAAGTTCCCCAGCCTAATTTAAAATAGAATGCACAGATTTCGAAAAGTTGGATGTACTTAGAGACAGACTGACAATTATAACAACTCTTTCCAAGTCTAATAGGAAAAAAGCCTGTTCACTCAGATGTGATATAATGAAAGCAATATCAGATTCAAGAAAGCGATTTCAACAGACTTGTAGAGCTCTAGTTCTGGGACATCAAAAAACAATTGTTTGAGGTGATTATTATAATTCAATTTAAGTAATTTACATTAAAAATGCTTAAAATATTCTAACTTTTTTTATATGGCTTTTAAACTTTCCTTTATTGAGACTACCAAATTTGATCTCAAGAAGCAAGACAAGCTGCTCCTAACTAGTTTATTAGTTAACACAAAAAAAAAACAAGTTATAGTTTAAAGTATAGGTTCCCAAAGTGGTTCCTATGGACCTTTGGAGATGTCTTTGAATTGTAAGGTTCCATAAAGTTAGGAAGTTCGCAAAAGTTTTAATGTAAAGTAAAATATTTGACAAATTTTATTGTATAAGTTAAAATAAACTAATAAAATGATAAGTGTCATGCAGTGAAAGTCAGGACGATTCTGGGCGAGGCAATTTATTCTGGTTTAAATAGGAACAGAATCTTGCTACATGCAATATAGCTAGCTTAAAATAACTAGTCTAATCTTAAAAAAATGATATAGCTTATATGACCGATTTATACTCAAATTTAATGAAACCAATTGGAGGCTACCAAGGTGATAAATTTAAAACCAAAAGTATAAACATCTACAAAAAGAAAAGTTGAGGAGAGAAGAATGCTCCCAGTTATCAAATATTTCAAGATTGCAAAAATGATTTGCTTGTGTATCGTCAACACTTAAAAGCTCTTTGTTCTGATCTCAAAGATTAGAAGACATTCTTCATTTTATTATCCCTGTTCAGGAGTTGGATCCTTTTGCAAACAGACCTACAAACTCCGATGAATGCACAGAAATAAGAGAAATTTTTAGAATTATCCACAAATAAGAAGCAGAAGCCAATGTTTGAACAAGGATACTGCAAATTTTGATTACAAAAACATGCCAATTTTATACACAACATTATTGCGTTACTATACAATAGTTGATTGCCCCCCTCCCCTTTTCTTATTCAGTAAAACAAACAGATTTAGTACAGTTATGAGCCTCATCATGGGAGAAAAAAATAGACTGGAAATTAATACTCATGGCGACATTACTATTACTCTCAAATATAAATCCGAAGATATTCTCATCAGGTTCACCCATCTCATTGAAAAGAATTTATACTTTTAAAGAAAAATAATAATTTGAACAAACACTACTAAAGATATCACAATGTTTTACATTGTTATTTTCATATATCCACATTTACCATTAAGATCAAAGTTAAATTTAATTTTTCGATAATCCATTTAAATAGTTATTTTACTTGAAGGTGCCTACTGTTAAGTTTTTAATAAAAAAAAGTTTTAAAAAAAAGGGGGGGGGGTCATGGGCATAGTAAGTTTAGGAACCATTGATTTAAAACCTTTAAAATAGCACCGAGTATCTATAAATTGATTTTTTCCTTCACATTTTAACTATCCGGTATAGTGGTTAGCGACGCTGACTGGTGTGCTGTAGGGCCTGGGTTCGAATCCCAGAGGAGGCATGGATGTTTGTAAACATATAGTGCCTTTGCGGCATGGGAGTACTCTAAATAGCCGTCGAGCCGCAAGGCCTCTCGTGAGGTTGGTAGAAGGGGAAGAGAGATGGGAGGTCCCTGACCACTCCCAGGAAGCTCTCCCTCAAAATTGGGGTGGAACCGAGCCAAATCGTACTGTCACCTGCATGGTGCTCAAAGCTACGGCTAATGACAGGCGTACAATCTAGCCCTATGCCATGATGAATTTTGTGGGCCTCAATCTGACTACGTCAGACAGGTGGTATTAGTAACAGCATTTAGTAGTTCATGTGATAAATAATTTGAACAAAATGAAAAGTCCTTAAGTCATACTTAACCTTCTAACATTTCATGCTCTACAAATTCCAGTTTCTCAAGGAAGAATGATACTCAATTTCGGTTTCTTGAACTACTTGTTCTTGCACTAAACTTTTTTACAATGGATTTAGACTGCATGAAAACCAACAATTCAGCAGGCATAACATTAACCACACAAGTTCACAAAATATATCAAGTACAGGAGTTCATATTCACATATTTACACAGGACATTGATGTAAAATACAATGCAGATAGGCAACATTGCCATTAAATTTTTTACTTAAGGTTAAATCGATGATCCCCACACACTTCGGGCTCTATCAGTCATAATATTACATATGTATGTAATGGGTACCTTTGAAAGACATCTTTTTCTAAAAATAACAGGTTCTGATTTTTCTAAGAGTATATGCATGATAATTCCTCAGCATTAGAAAAGGTTTTAGGAGTTTTTTTTATAACACTCGACAAGTAGAACCACTTATATAAGGGCTTTCACCTAAAGTAACCAAGCAAAATTTAAAGAGAACAATCTTTCATTCTAATAGCAATCAAATTTTATTTATGGCCTTTATATAGAAAATGGATAACAAATATTTCAAACTTTTTGTTATACATGAAATATCATTAACTCCCCACACAAAAAAAAAGAGCATTATTACTTTAAACAACATTTTAGGTTATAACTTGCATGTGTGTAAATACTTCCCGATGACTATTCATAGTATTGTTTCAAAATTATGATCAGAAAGTTTCTTTAACTTCACATTTTCTTCCATATTTAGATGCTGGTTCATAATTAGAATTTTTAATCTTGTAGGTGAACAAAATCTGCTCCTCATTTGAAAAATTATTTCATTATAGCCAAGACAGTATAAATTCATATTTTAAATTTAAAAAACTACTTCTAGATCCATTTATCTTCATTTTTGTTGTAGATTTTATGATTGAAATATTTCGTAAATATTATTCATAGTACAATAAGCCATAAGAATACCTTGTCATCTTTTAGCCATTTCTCCAAGAGCTGTTTTCGGCCTTGTTGCAAGACAGGTCGACAAAGTTCCAGAGATTCAAATTTATTCAACTGCCCTTGATCAAGAAGTATTCCAAAATATTGCAAAAGAGGAGCTGTTTGTCCAGTTTGAGTAGGAACCTGTTGGAATCTTTGAATTGTTTGTGGTGTTCGCAAAATACCCTGAAAAGAAATTTTAAAACACTATTAAAAATCTACACAAGATTTAAACTTCATTAATTCTGAGATTTAGGAAAGTGAATTTAATTCCTCCTTAAAAAGATAAAATAATTAAGTACCTGATTAAAAAGTTTTAGTAGAAATTATCAATAAATTCTTAATAAAATAAGCTACTTATTTAATAAAATACATATAAATCTTATGTTTAAATATTTTACTGCCTTCTAAAGTAATAACAGACCGCAGAAACTTAAAAAATGAGTTTATTTCTAACACACAAGAGAGAATTCATGAAATAATTCAATAAAATATCAATGACAAAAAAAACCCCTTTGCCAACAGTATCAATACTGAAATATTCAGACTTAATGTAAAAATAAAATCTTCTGCTTATTTTACCATAAGATTACTAGGAGAATTTTTAACCATTTCATCAAAGTCAACAGAAATGTTAATTACTGTGATTGATTTGCATTAGATCATACTTTTCTTGTAGTTAATTTCTTTGGCATCAAGTGTGGCTTGTTTGGTTTTCTGGTAATAAACTGCTATCTCATACTAACACTTAAATCTATAATTGCAATAAAACTGAAGAAATAGGCTAAAACACTCCTTAAAATGTATGGTACAACTTTTTATAGTGGAAAGAGAACCAAAATTTGCAATATTAAAAATTCAAGAAAATTTATTTTGGTAACATTTAATATTTTATTTTAAATATATTTGTATAATTCTTGAAACATTTAAAATAAGAGAATCTGACATACCTTTGGAGCATTAGCAGCAACTTTAGCTGCTTCAGCATACTGCCCATTTGTAAACAGCGTATTGAATTTCCGCACAAATAAATCCTCTGCTCCAGACAAATTGTTTCGAACTGCCATGCGTAATGCTAAATCTGGATTCTGTAGTACATTATTGATGTAAGGTATAAAGTTTTCTTCTTCGACACTTACTGAAAGCACCTAAAAAACAGCATCAATGATTGAGAAAGTTTTCAAATGAATTTATACAACTTGAAATACTACTAAAAATATAAACAAGATACATGATCTTGCTAATTTTACATTAATAACTTTAAATAATTCAAAGTAACTTAAGTTATCAATAATTACTTGTCCTTTTCTGTTGACACCAATTATTCCAGCAGTAGCTTCATGTGATGCAGTAACAAAGATGGTTTCTCCACTAATTCTGTTCATGTAGATACAAATAGCACTCTCAATATCATACAAGTGAACATAGCCATATTTTGTTATCAGATATATTATATCATGCTTTGAACTGATCTGAAAGAAATAAAATAGACCAATTTTATAATCATTCAATTAGATTTCTTAAACAGTACATTTCACTAGATTTTACTCATTATGCAGGGTTCAACAAATGATAACTTACAGGTTAAGTTCACATAAAAACTCACAATTATGCCATGAAGTGAAAGTATTCAGATTCCAGAACTAACAGCAGATCTCTACTTAATTTTACAAGAAAATATGAATTTGTAATCAGAATTTGATAACTTCCATCAACAAAGTTTCGATTCTGCCATAACATTTAAACATAGATTGATCAATTTGATTGCAGTTTGGAGCAACATAAGGGAACTTCAATTTTGAGAATCTTAAGACTACTGATTAAGATGACATTTGAATACAGAGCACACAGAAGCACATTGGACAATCATTTTGTATTTGATAATTTTTCACCAGTATTTTATAACCAGACAAGGTTAATTCAATGGGCCATTGGAGAACAGTTACAGTGCATGAAAATATAGCATTGACAAATTTCCCCCCAGAATCTGATAGTGCTCTAAAGGGAAAAAAGGCACATTTGATTATCTAACTGATAACAAACAACATTTGCCAATGGCATGACAACATATTGTGACAGTTAGATCATCAAGAGCCTGGTATCAATTCTGTGTGTTTTGTCAATTATTCCCAGAAACAAAAAGATCCAAGCCCTGCATTTAAACCTGATCAAATATTAATAAATTTATGGGAAGTATGGACAGATAAAAACAGTGATTAAGTACTATGCATCTATCCACAGCAGGAAGAGGGGCTCAAACCACATTAGTTTTGTTATGAACAAATCTTTAAAAATGCTTGGCACCTGCATAAAACATAGGAAAAATTGAATTGGGGCTTTTGTTGACTAACACATGGCCTGCCATTATCTAGAAATTCATAACCATCCTGTAAAACCAGGACAAAAATGAAGACCCTCAGCAAAACTAACATTAACTCAAGCTATGAGAATGAATCATTTGACAGCAAAACAATCAAAGCACTCATAATATCTTTCAATATAAAAATCAAGCTTTACATGTGAAATGTTCAACTGAATATCACAGTGAATAGTGTAATATGTGTTCATGAATGAAGTTTAAATATTTGTTAAGTATTCAGTTATTAAAGCAAATTTCCAAGATAAATTCAAGAATCATTTCTTGCATATAATAGAATAATGCTTAGTGTTTTTTTTTTGTAACTATAGATCAGACTGAGAAATCATTTTTTGGTCTTTAAATTCTTGTTTATTGCCTTTTTCTAATTAAAATCATACACACATTCCAAAACATAAAACTGATATAAATGGGATGGATGTTAATCTCTTTCAAGCTTTAGACACCTCAGTACGTCTAAAGCCTCATTGTACTAAGGTAAGGATAATGGTATGTCAAGTCCTCGGCAGCACAATGGACTATCTTCCTGTGCTAAGTAATACCTTTTGAGGATGCTTTTGATAAAGTAATAATATACTGGGTCTCGTCTCAAATTTATAACCAACTGGTACCTTCCTATTAACCGAGTCAGTAAACATAACATTAGGATTCAGGACATGTTATGTTTAAACTTTAATATTAATCCTTTATCTCGGCAGTGGCAGTACCACTCATTTTAAAATTACATAGAATTATCATTTTTACAAGTACTCTGACGATACTTAGCAGGAATATTAAATTCACTCTTCCAAGATATGACAGCATGAATTCTACCATGAGTATTTTAGCAGCAAAGGTGAATAATTTTACAGCAGTTGTGTTTTCAGCAACATGAAATCACTGCATATGAATGCCAAGTTGGAGTGAGGTTATAACAAGCATTAAGACAGCCAAGTACTCCAAGTATTTATCCAATTTCTTTAGGCAAAATTAAAGATCCTGATGAGTTCTAATTTTTATCTCACCTGTAAAGCTTTCAGCACCTTTTACCATCTTTTAAAACATTATGTACTTTGGTTTATCATTGAGGAAAAAAATCACTTAATAGGAAGAGAAGAGTTGTATGTAATACTTAAATATCCATTTTCCTCACTGGATATCAGACCATAGGCTATTAAGTCCATATTCACTAATTCTAATGTTTTTAAAGATCTAATTTTATCTACAGATTTAAATGATATTCTATACTTGGCCAAGCAGCAACTTCACTCTTTTATGCCATGTTTTCAAAGCATTTAGACTAGTAATTTGGACTTTCTCCTTTTTATGTCATTTATCATGAGAATACCATTTACCTAGCTTGAAAAACTAATCCTTTCAAAACTATCCCTATTCTACCTTTTAGGGAACATCCCTTTGTCCAATTTTGAATCTGCAGTCTGGTTTAGTAGTACCTTAAGCAAATACATAATGTTTTGTAGCTCTAAATTTTCAATTCAGTAACTATTTTAAAATACACTGAAATATTTCAAAAAATGCTTCAACAGAATTAACCTTATCAATTTTATTTCTCACTTTATACTCTAGAATTATTACTATATCTAACATCTATAAGGTTTTGTGTATGTACCATTCAATGAGGTTTCTACAGTTGTAACTCTTTGTTTGTACTCTCGTGTTTTAAGGATGCAACATATACAGTAAACTTATTAAGAAAGTACATAACAAAAAAAATTGAGTTTTCTTTACATAATACATTAGATTTAATTATTTTAGTAACCCGAATTGTTAACTCAGTGGCGCAACAGCCCATGAGGGCCAAGGCCTACTGTGCCCAACTCAGTATACACAACCTTGGGGCCCTGAGGTGCATGAGCAGATGTTCCAGTCAGGTGGTCAGTCTGACGTGAAACCCCCAGTGTTAAGTTCCCAAGCAAGCTTGGTGCTCATCTTATCAATCCCCTGAAGGGACGAAAGGCTGAGTCAACCTTGCCCAGCCCGGGGTTTGAACCTTGGACCTGTGAGGTGGAAGCGCAATGCACTCAGCCACTGGGCTTCAACCTGAATTGTTACTTACATTAATACAAAATGCAAATTAAATATTTCAATTAAAAAATGCTCACATAAATCAATAGCTATATTAAGATATACATACTTGCATAGCGACAGGAAAATCATTTTGCGCTTCCGATGGAAAGTATACATCAACAGCTTTTTTTGGATAAGGTTGATTACCAGCAGGAGGCTGGCCAACTTCTATGATGTGAAGCTGTAGACAAAATTCATCAGTTAGATTTAATTAAACTTGCTTATTTTGTGTTGATAAAATTGCACAAGATTTTTACCTTTCCACCTTGGGCTGTCCTGACTGCAAAGCAAAACAAGGTCGATGGCTCTGGATTTCCTTCTAGCTTAAACTGCGCAAAAGCTGCTGCATGACCTTCAATAGGCTGACTGACTCTTCGCTCCACAGAATACAACTGCATTGCACCCACTACTCTGTTTTGCTACAAACATCAAATCCGAGTTAATTTTGTTTTTATAATTCTTGTTATTTCATGAAAATGATCAAAATTATGTATATTCACCTGTGCGGAGATGCCGATTAACAGTAACCATTGCTGCTTGTGGTCACATCGATAGTTTATGATCTGACAACCATTAAGGCTTGCGTGTCGATCGAACATTTTCTGGGGCTGTGATTCCCCTGATACAAAGATATAAGTTAGTATCTTTTCTTTCCATAAAATTAAAATACTTAATTACAACTAAATCAGAATAAGTATCAATATAACATTCAATTTATTGGAATATATTTAAAACTTGCATAATGACTAGTTTATAAAAAAGCCACTTCATTAAAATAATTTTTTAAAGTCAATTTTGGAAAATAATTTTACTTTCACATATATTCTAATAATGCCAAATTCCATGCTTAAATTCTAAAAAAAATTCCGATGTCAACTTGTAATAGGAATTAATTTTGCGGCGAGAGAAGCCTGACCACACTTAGGGTGATCTTCCACAAAATTGGGGCGGAATCGAGTCAAATCACACAGTCACTTGTATGGTGCTCAAAGCTACAGCTAGCGGCATAAATCTAGCCCCTTACTGTGATGAATTTCATAGGCCTTGGATCTGATGTTACTGTCGACTGGGTTTGATAAGTAACACGTAACATTAATGTTGTGATTAAAAATGTTTTAAAAGTAATTTTTAAATGTTAAGATAACATTTTTAATAAAGGACTAAATCATAAGAATCATTACATGATAATAGAAACACATTGGGAATCATGATTTTTCAAGATAAATTCCTGACTCAAAAAAGTAATTCTTGAATAATTTTTCTACAATAAATGACAAAATTAAAAATTTAATAAATGTAAAAAAAGATGATTAAGAAAACAACGCAATGAAATAATAAGTTTGAAATGATTTATGAAAACATTTACACAAATGCTTAAATTATAAAAAAGAGCATTTCAATAAAAATTTTATACAAAATTCCTTCACTTGATTCCATTTTCTTTCAAAATCAAATTAGACCCACAAGTATTGCAAAATTAAGCTTTTTTGAAATGTTTGTTTTGTTCCTTGTTTCTCATCCATGCAACCATAATATGCACAATGAAGAGTGGTAGGGTACAGCTAGTAGCTTTATAACTTACACTAGGTTATATAATTGTACTTCAGTTAATAAGTGAAAAATAAGAATGAAATGACAAATAAAATTAAAAGACTATTTACTGAATATAAATTGAATTGAAGAAAGTGACAAAGTCTTTTGAGAGATGTTACAAAATGAAAATTTACCTTCCATGCTCCAATGAAACACGGCAGTTTCAGTGACAAGGGCAATGGTATTAACGTTAATCCATTTCCAAAACACAACATCTTCATTCATGGTGTGTGCCTTCATCTTGCTTTTCATTTCAATGTTGAAAATTTGCAGTGTACGTACAGCTAAGAAAATTAAACTTGTAAAATGTAGCTCATTTTTCATTATATTTCAGGAGTTGGGGGAAAAAAGTCTTTTATAAAATATCATGTCATTTCTTTTTTGAAATGTTGATAAAGCAATTAACTGCAAAGCCATTTATATAAAACTTAAAAACTATAGCAAGAAAGTGCATGAAAAATTACTTCAACTTAATACAAAAATACCCAATATCTAAATTAATAAAAAACAAATGGTACAATTTTAATGAAAAACTGAATTTTTATACATAGCTCAATACCAAGAAACTACAGAAATTTTTTTTATTTGAATGTAAAAATTAAATTAAAGACTAATATAAACAAACCTGTAAATTAAATCTTACGATTAAAACTGAAAAATTTCAAATTAAAAATGTATTAAAATCTTAATTTTCCCAAATAACTCACTTATAAACTTAAATGTACTTTGCAAATTAAGCAATAAAACAATAGGAAGAAAAAAATTACTTCATTTAAATAATTTTAATCGATTCAACAAAAGTTTAACTATTAACTACTATTCCTTTTATGATTAAGAATGTGAGCTAAAATACAAAAACAAATTTTATATTTTAACTAATCAACATTCATCCCTAAGCTTTTGTTATACCACTGCACCCTTTTTGAAATAAAGGTAGGTCACGACTACAATGCAATACAAGGGCAAATTTTGGCAATGGAACGACAAAGTCAAGTTAACATTCAATAAATATCCCAGTTTGCTTAAACCTACAAAATTCGAAAAGATGAAAAGTAACCGTGAATTTTTATGAAATGTTAAGAGTTTAATTACTCGGTGATAAGATTTACACCAGAACTCATAAATATTGCATCCTACTACATTAAACAAAAATTATGATTCTTGGCTCTCCAAACACACTAACACTTTGGAAACTGCAGAAATTATCAAAAAAGTTAACCAAGAATAAATTTACATTAAAATTAACTGGTAAAACTACAGTGAAAAATACTCTCCTGTAATATAACATAGAAAATAAATTCTTATACGACACTAATAAGATTTTAAGATACATTCAAAATGATTAAGTGAAGTTTATAAAATGTACAAACATTTTCATTAAAATTAATGCTTTCCAGCAAGGTTGCACATAAACTTCATCGATGAATAAAATAACTAAAGTTATTAGTGACTATACTTTAAACATTTACAAACATAAATTTAATAAGTTGTGTATTAACATTCATCTAAATATATATATATTAAGATAACTTAATTTCAGATAATAAATTTGAAGGATTCTTATAAGCTTCTTTAAATCTAAGTTTATCTGAAGATTCAATCAAAGAAAGTATGCTTTAAAAAATTTTTAATAAAAAATTACATTGCATTTAGAAATTTAAAACTGTAAATAAAAATAAGTAAAATATCACTTACGTCCAGAAGAAGCTGTAGGAAAGAAAAAGAAGAAAGATTTACTTGCATGCATATATTTAATATAAAAATTTAGATAATTTAGTCAGATATTAAAATTTCTCAAAGAGTACCAAGCAGGAAGTCAATAGAAATATAAATTCTTATAAATAGAAAGAGTAAATTAGATTCTTTCCAAATCAAAACACTTAAGGAAAATTGCATTTTTATATAAACATGCATATTATATATTATGAAAAACATGCAATATGTTCATGACATAATACACATAATCGTAAAAACGTTAATACTCAATTTCATAAAATATTAAAATTTATATAAAGTACATGAAATCTAAAAGTTTAGTATCATAAAATTAATTAGTAATTATATACAGCCCAATAATTAAAAACATAACTGTTTTTCTGAATTATACCAAGACTCGTGTGCACTCATGATAATAAGTAATTTAACAATATTCCCTACTGCACAAGACCATTTAATATTTCAAAAGAAATATTTTACTGTTTGGTTAGCAATGCCGATTTAAGCTCATTTTGGGCTCTGAGCATAGAAGATCTTCTACAGGCCCTATTGGCACTGGTGGATCGAAATTCATAACCAGACAAATCTGGTTAAGTCCAGCTTATCCAGGGCCCTAGACGTCTGCCCCAAGCGTCCAATGGATAAAACAACACTGTTGGTTAGCTAGCTGTCCACAGCAATAAATCATTAAATGTCATTGCAGTAGAAATTGAAATATTACCAATTACAATAGTTTTCCCATCCTTTTCTGCTTGGGTTTCAGAAATAAAATTCATAAGAAATATTAAAACCAGATTGATCTTTTCAGTTACAGATACATAAAAATGTATCGTAAAATCCGGCGTATAACGCGCACTTATACTTTCAAGCTACATTTTTTAATTTTGAGGTATATTCGCTGAATAACGCGCATCCCCTTTTTGATGACGAACTGAAATGTTTGTATGCACTGCTCTTGTATTTTTAAGTTATTTATTTTGAGGTATTATCCCAAAAGGATTTTGAAAAATAGTATATATCTAGAATTACCACTCTTGAGGTTCATTAAGAATGTCATTTCTTTAAAATAAACAGTCTAATTTTCTTTATGCTCATTTTATATTCAAAGCTACCATTTTTTACCCAGCATATTATGTGCACCTGAAAATTGAGATCTTATTTTTTAGTTAAAAGTATACGCTATACAACAGATCTTATGGTAATTACATAGGTTACTTTTTATAATTTATCAAACTCATTATATGCAAAGAAAACTACAAATTTCACTTTGCTTTCACAATTATAATTTTGATATGAAAACTCATTTTAAAACACCCAGGTATATAACATTACAGTCAACAAGCACAACTTAGATAAAACTTCAACCATAATATTTTCAGACAATCATACAGAAATTTGACTTTTTAATCTGATAGCAAACTACAATATTCTGAAAACTGTAGTTTAAACTTTATTTTCCTCAGAATAATTATTACCTTTTAAAAATATACAAAATATATGACAGCTAAATACTTCAACGAACTTAGTGCATGAATGTCAAATATTCTTCATGCAACACCCCAGTTTAGTCCAACCCACAGCCTCGTAATTCATTTCGTTGGCACTTGCCCTTCTTGATGGATAAAAAAATATTAAACATTTGAAAAAGTTATAACCATATCACTTTCAGTTTAAATAAAAAGAATTATATTTATGCAAAATATAGTTAGAATGTGATGTAGTTGGCAGCGTTCAGTAAAATTCAAGTAAAGCCACTAACAGTATTGGCAACAATACACTATGAGGCATATAAAAAAGATTTAATGAAAAAGGACATACTGGCTCTACTTCTGTCACATGACAGCACTTTACAATCTTTATTCCTAAAATGGCCATTTTGATAATAGGTCTCATTCTTCAACCATCATAATACACGAGTACATACTGCAACTTTCATTTCATACTATCTCAAATAACAATTAAAAAAACTGTTGAAAAAGAGAAATGGCCATTTTAGTCTAAGTGACAGGAAAATTATTTTTATTGAAAATAATGAAAAACCACAGTATGTCACCTATCTTCATGCCTTAAGCATTTCTAAGGAATATAATGCAAATAGACCCTGTATTAGTGTACGGAATTAAATAATGACTAATGCCAAGAAAGTGTCTTCATTGCATTACTATACTATTTGAAAGTAGAGTATGACATTCCATTTAACAACAAAGTTACTGACTGAGTGTAGAAAATCTACTGCAATTGTATTTTAGGTTTGAAGAATGAAATTTTTACTTTCCTCAAAACAAAAACATTGAGCATGGGTATCAACTAGAAGAAATCCAGTATTAAATTTGTTTTTCTCACAAATTTAACATCTTATCCAGATGCTTTAAACCAAAACTACAAGACAAAAAATAAGATATCCCACAGAGATAAGATATACTGATTTCTGTAAAAAAACTTTATACAATGCAAATCAGCTAATGATAAATATAGCGCATTTTGTCAGCAGTAAAAGGAAAATGACAAAACAATTGATATACATATAAAAGGTCTCTGAACAGATTCAAAGGTTTTAATTCTCTAAAAACCAAAATTAACACTTAAATAACACCAGAGATTGGAGTGAGATGACACAAATTTTTCAAACTGAAATTTGTAATTCTCCAGTAGACCTATTCAACCAATCTGTCCAATCCAGTGTACTGTCTTTAAAAATTTTTAGAAACTGGATTTTTAATGTAATTTTAGGAAACTTTTTAATTTGTTTATTCTTTATTTTATTTCTTCAATGCGTCTGGCCCTAGGATAACTAAAGGTTGGACAACACTATTATTTAATGAACAAGATTTATATATGTTAGAAAACCTGGTAAAATTTCAATCAATAAATGATTTTCAAAAAAGCCCCCTTCGATAAACATAATAATCTCCAATTAATCAAAAAAAAAGTATTGAACATTTTGAGAAATTAAATTCACAGAGTAAAAATATAGTAAGTTGCAATATATTTCAATATTTAAAAAATCACAAGTAGAAGGCACTACAACAATACAGAATTTTTAAGCTTAAACAAAGACATTTTCTGATAACTGTTCAAGTAAATTTTGATATGCACGAGATATTTAAAAATTTTATGCAGTAAAATTAAAAAGTATAATAAAATAAGAATATTTACCTTTCAAGGCTATAACTTTTGATGCAGGGTTCATAATAGCAGAATCAGCTGATATTGGTCTACGAATTGGGTTGGTAGGATTACTCATATCTATAATAACTACTTGTGCCGATTCTCCAACTTTCTCACGGACACAAATAAATTTGTCCGATTCCATAGTAAGGTTGTTGAAAGTGATGTTTGCAGCATTGATGCCTACAGTTGTTAGCTAAAGCAAGAAAACACAGCATGTAAAACATTTTTTAACGTATTCATATATTGGCTCCAAAAAGATAAGATTTTGAAGTCAAGAAAATTCACGATTTAGAATTTTTGCTACAATAAATACATGCATTTTAAACTCAAGATCAATTGCCTTACAGTTAGGAAATGCACATCAATTTTTTCTCGCATCAAAATAGATGCATTAATTGTAAGTAATAAACTAGATAAACTGCTTTTGAAAATTAGTATTAAAAAATATTCAATTGTAAAATTTTAACGAAATATAAACAAATCTAGAACCAAAACAAATAAAATCTCTTAATATGCTTTGGAGAATGATTAAGTTATAATTTCAGTATAATAAATATGCACACAAATAGTATGCATTTAAAAAAACATTTTACATCGAAGAAAGCATTTATTTTTAGATACTTATTTAGTCGGTTGCAAGTGATAAATCTCCGAATGTTGCTATCTGCCTCAGACAAAATATCAAAAATTCAACCATCTTCCAATATTCTCAGAGCAGTTTTTGGGGTACTTTCATTTTATCACAGCAATGCCAATGTTCAAAGTAACTCATCAAGTTGACAACCCTGATTTCTTATGTATCGTATGTACTTAATTAGCAACCACGCGCTTTGTTTCAAATGTTACCAATAGGTTGTGATAATACACAAATTCCCAGTTTTTTAATAGTAATTTTAAAAAATTTGTAACAATTAACAGCTTTTGTTTCTCTACAGGCAAGACTAGGCTTTAGCGAGGTTTAGGTCAAGTAACTCCAGATTAGATATCCTTATTTTTTTATTTCCATCATTACTTTGAAAAATTGTAATGTATTAGCCTGCCAGACATTTTCACCAAATAAAAAAACTTTCTTTGCTATAATATTTATAAATCAATGATTAAAAAATGTTTGCACGCTCAAACTTGTGTATAAGTTAGGCAAATTCTTCAAATATTCATGTAAATTCTACAAAATCTTTGCAAATTCACAGGACAGCAAGCTGATGCACAAGTACCAAAAAATATTGTGTGACCCGATATTCATTTAAGTATTTCAGTAATTTTTAAACAGATGACACAAATTTTTCCAATTATTTTTTTTATAATGATAGCTATAAAGAAACCAGTGCTATAAAACTCATTAATGAATAACAAGATCTTATACTTAAGAAATTTAAGCTAAATTTAGATTATAATTTCATAATTTTACTAGATCTGTTTAGAAAATATTAACAGATTCTTTTATTACATTAAAAATAAGTAAAAATCACATTTAAGTTGTGAAGAATTAATATAAAATATATTTTTAGAAATCATTAAATTTCTAATTATTCCTCTAAAATTTTAACTAAAAAGAAAATCTGCACCATATACTGTTGACCAATATCACAATATCAAGGAGCATTGTTATTGTGTTTGAAATGTACAGGATTGGTTTTTTCACCAATGGCTGAATTTTAGAACATTTGGCTAAATCTTTTAATTTGAAGAAATTGGTCAATGATATATATATGTAACAAAAACCTTATTAAAGGATTCAGTTAAAAATATAATATTTTCTGTAAAATCTATCTTGTATAAAACCTATCATTTGAAGAATGCAGTCATACAGAATTTAACTTATTAATGTTGAAATTCCGAACCCAGCAAGGATATATTTCTCAAATTTTTTACTAATCATGCGCATCATTTAATTTTAATTAAATATTCAGAAATGAACAAGTTGGAATATTTAAAATGTAAGAAAATTGAAGGTCTACATCTAACGCCAACTTTTAAAATTTAAGCTTACTTAAGAGATTATTTTATTGATTAAAAAAAGAATACCCCCCACATATTAGAATTAGATATTTAGAACTTTAAATGTCAAAATTTAAAATGAAATTAAGATTTATTAATATGAAAAGGTTTTATACATGATTTATATGAATATTATAAGCTTTCTTTTGATTCAGTTACTGAAACAAATAAGAAACTGTTTAATTTTTTTAGTAGTCATGTGTTTTCATTTTTAGAGGTTTATTTTTTTTTAGTCATGGTTTTAAGTAATATTTTGGTTAAAATTAATATCTACTAACAGCACACACACAAAAGGTTTATTTTATACATATTTTAAGTTACCAAGAAAAATTAAGTAAGATTTGTAGTCCATTATAAATAAACCAAAACTTTTATTGATTTATTTGATCAAGGTGAAAAGTGACATAGTAGGAAGTGATAAATTTACAGCAAGTTGTTGTATTAAAAGAATTTTTTCAAGTTAAGATCTAATCAATATAATAGATCAAATTGAAGAGAATCATACTTATAAATCAAGTACTCCAAAATATATAATCCTTTCATTTCATTTTGAATTTTACCTAAAGGCTATCTATTGAATATGGCAGACGATTTTAATAACGAAACTGAATATTTATATTACAAAAATGAAATTGAACATGCAATTCATAAGCATGTCAAAATCCTTAAATCAGAAAAATACCCAATTTATATAAGCAAAATTTTGTAGGTATTAAAAGATGGTCATAACAGCGGTAATTCATTTTTAAGCACAACTCATTTCTAAGAGGGTTTTTTTTATACTAAGACAGACTCTTGTTGATATTACTACATATAATAGCTTTTAATCATCACACACACAAGAATTTATATTTCCTGAATTTTTTTTAAAAGTTACAACGTTTTTTAATCGTTAAGACGTATTAAACGCAAATGTTTTTTTAATATCAAGTCAGAAATTTAACGAAACTTAATGATACTGTAATAGCTATTCATGGCAAACCAAACAAAAACCAATTGCAGGAAGCCTAGTTTTGGTTTCTGAATCTAAAACAGAAATTCTTTCCAACACCTATAAATTTGAGCTTCGGATAAGTAAACAGATTATATATTTAGACCGTTTTCTATACAAAATACAGCGTTTATAAAAATAAAACGCAACCCTTAGTTAATGTCAATTAGGGGCGTTTCATGCATCGTCCTAGCATTACGTGGTCAAGTGAAATATTTCACGAACAGAAACATGATTCATAGAATTAACTGAGACTGAAGATTAAACAACTGGCTTTCTAAAAGCTTCACTTTTTTCCAAGAAAATTTGAATATATAATTAGTTTTCCGGTAAGATCCCGATGCTTTAGGTCATCACCCTTCATAATAATATGATCCACTTAATAAAATTACCTGCAGATGCTCTTGAAAATGAATCGGCAAACCTTGGCCCGTCATGACGAACGTTTAACGTTCAACAAACAAACTGAAAAAAAGGGGGATACACTGAAAGTTAAAAGTATTTAAATTTACACCAGATTGACATGTAACCACCTACGACCACCACCGCACCACGGCACAAAATGGCGTTTAAAGAACACCGGCTTCTTCGCTGTAATAAATAATATTAATATTAAATTTTAGGTCTGTCTAAATTTTCATTTAAAATTACATTTCTCAATTAAAGTACAATGTTTAAATTTGTTTTATGTGGATAGAAGTATTATAAACCATCAATAAAATCTAAATTCGATTTAATGTAGCATGAGAAATGATGGCGCGAAATTTAACACGGAATCTTTAGCAATATTAAACTTAGGATTTAAAGGAAAATTTCGCATATTATTATAATTTACTTGTTGGTAAAATAAATTTAGATTACACGTTCAAACAATAATTGCTTTTATATGAGTATCCCTGATTTTGTAAAGTCTGATTACTACAATTGTGTCCTTGAGAGTAAAGACTTAGTTTTTATATCTCTGTTAATATTTATTAGATTTATAATGAATTAAAATTGAAATTCATGTAGTTGTTTTTATCTTATATACATGTGTGACCTTTTAAATATGGCAAAATAGTGAGAACAGCTATATCTTTCCCTATTAGATTATTCAACAGCATTGGACCACATATGGTTTTTTTCATCTAAAAACTTGTGGGCTAGAGGGAAGAAATAACTGAGAATAGCTTAATAAATAAATAGTAGCTAAATCAAGATTTATAATAAGATTAAGAAATTGTCTGAATAAATTCTAAGATGAAGCTATTCCGAGGGCTCAAAGGCTTTTCAATTACTACATTTCTCCGTCTTGCTGCTTACTGAGTTGATGTGAATGAACTCTTATATTCGTAATACATATTTTATTTATTTAATCCTAAATACTTGGAAGCCTGATCAGAAAAAATCATGGATTACAATAAATTAAGCAGCTTAGTTATCAATCTTTGTAAATTCATTTAAAGTTATCATGTGTCATAACGAGAACAGACATAAACCATTATTGCGGCAGTTATGCTATTGACGAAATGTGGAAGTAAATAATATGCTAGTGTGGATGATTAATATTAATTTAAAAATATAACGTTGTCTGTGTGACAAAAGTATTTTTGAAAAAGGGGGAAGAAAAAAGAAGGTTGGAAATGTTACAAGCAAATACATTGAAGCTCATTCAGCTTAGAATAAAATTAAATAATAAGTTTTAAATCCAACATGTCAATGCTTATTCAAATAAATTGCAGAATTAAACGTATTATTGCATTTCTAAAACTATCACTTGAAAAAATTTGCATGCGAACTTTAATTTTCAATATTTGTAAATATTTCTTTAACACAGTTTTTGAGTTTACAGGAATAGAAACTATAAAAAAGAGGAATTTTAGTTATAAATATAACATTGATAAAATCTCAAATCATTTCGCCTTAAAAGCAACAAAGGATTTCATACTTCGTATTTTTTATGCAAGTATTTCATTCGATAAAAAATAATGAAAATTTAAAAGATTTTATTTATAGTCGCTAGCGTAGCTAATCCTGAATGGACCCTGTATCAGAATTCCTTGGAGGGAAATAAATAAAAATGATCGCATTGATAAAACCTATTTGAAAGTGTCAAAATATTATACATGTTGGGGCCTCTGTAGGATGGGGGTCCCTGATACGGTGGTTCCTACGCCCCTATTGGTAGTATGTAAAGAACATTAAATTTTTTTTTAAAAAAATGAATCTTCGAATAATGTTTTATGATACTAGAATTTGGAAATTAAAGATAAAGAATTATGTAAGCTTTAAGAGATATACATGTACATAAGTATAAATATATGAGTAAAATATGCACACCCGCATATTTGACACATATATGTACACTAATAACTTTACATTTGTTGCATAACTTGTGGCTAGAAGTAAAAAAGAACTTTATCTTCGGGAAAAAGAAAATACCTTTCACTTCCTTTTTCTCTAAGAAAAGTTCTTAATTACGGAATAAATTATGATGAAATTTCTTTTACTTAAATGTCATTCAAAAATGCATTTAATTTATTATTGTACTTTTCCAAGCGACACAAATAAGAATATATATACTTGTCAGTTCGGCATACGAAGCGCTTTTTGTGTAATTAAGAGATTGTGTTATTGTGCCTGTAGTAATGTATGTATAAACTGTGTTTGCGCAATCCCAATTGCGCTGCCCGAACTGCGCATGCCCTGCAATTCCGATGTAAATGTAAAAGAAGTTATGAGTAATTAATAAACGCTAGTCCACAAGAAAACTATGTCGTGATTGTGTCATGAACAATATGTGTTAGAGACTCTTGAAACCACTTAAGTGTTAGAGCTATCGACATAAAAATTGGTCCTTACGAGGCCAGAGAAGAGCTAATGGATTAACCTAAGGATGAAAAAATGACTAAGTGAAAAGCCAAGTGCGGCAAACAGTGATTTGTGTAAACAGCCAAGTTCGGCAGCCAGTGATGTGAGGTGAGAGCAATGTTCTTTGAATTTTTGTGAGAATTTCAATTATTTAATTATGTCTTTAATTGCTAAGTTGAAGAAAGACGAGTTAAAACTTGTCGCGGAGGAATTAAATCTAACTGTGCCAGATAATGCAAAAGTTCTTGATTTGAAAATTTTAATTGAAAATAGTGAAGTGTATAATACAGACACAGAATTAGTTATAAAACTGTTATTGACTATGCTGTTGAAGAAACGAGAATTAAAAAATCTGCGAGTGAATCAAATTTAGAGTTAGAGAAAATTAAGTTAGCGCAGTTAGAGAAGCAATTAGAGCTTGCTAATATTCGGAAAGATTTAACACACATGATTCTTCACTTTCAATAGTGAGCGCCACCGAAACATGTAACAATATTAGTATCGAAACGTTAATAAAAAGTGTAAAAACATTAACTATCTCTGTATCCACACGTGTTGAGTCATATAATTTATTTTTTCAGTCATTAGAGAAAGCATTCAAAACGAAAGAGGTTCCCGAAGAATGGAAATCGGAAATTCTTTTAAATATCTTAGGATAGAGAGCGAATAACTTAATGATTTATGTGTCAGAGGAAGAATTGCGCAGTTATGATAAACTAAAAAATTTAGTTTTGAAAGAATTTCAGCCTACACCGCAAGAATGCTAAAATAATTTTCATAAAACTCAAAAATTAAATTCAGAGAGTTATGTTCAATTTGCGTCTAGGTTAAGTGCAACATTTGAGTATTACTGTCAGTTACGAAATGTTAATGAATTTAAGTCAGTATGTTAATTAATTGTTGCGGATAAAATGATCAGCACTCTTGACAGAGAATTATTGACTCATATTAATGTAAAACAAGGAGAAACATTTTTTAAACCCCACGAGTTAGGGCGAGAATGTGAAATTTATTTATCTTCTAAAGGTAAAATTAAAAGCGAGTCTAATACATTTTCCAGGTCCTTCACTGGAAATGAAAATAAATTATTTGAGTTCAATAAACATCAGAGATATAACAGCTCGCGAAGTCAGAGAGGAGTTTCGAGCGTATTTTTTTCTGAAATAAAGAGTGAAAAATGTGTGTTGTGTAAAAATGAAGCACATGCTTTGTGCAATTTTGCCCTCAGTTTAAAGGTTTTTCCATAAATGAAAGAGTAGATTTTGTTAAAAACAATAAAATGTGCTTTAAATGTCTATCCCCAGAATGTTGTGTAAAACAGTGTCGCTCTAGAAATTGCATAATTTGTAAGAAGCCGCATAATAAATTTCTTCATTTTCAAAGAGAAATAAAGGGTATCCCAACTCCCCAAATCGGACCTCCTTCGGTCCTTGAAGAGAGATCGCAAACGCTATCTTTTAATTCTTCTGCCCCTCCGTTCGTTCCTAATTCAAATATAAACAAGCAAGAAATCGTGGCGACTACATTTAGTCATAACAAATTTAAAAGATGCTTACTAAGTTCTGCTCGCATATTAATTAAAGATAAATATTCGAATTGGCATGAATGTAGGTGTTTGTTAGATGGAGGCAGTATGGTTTGTCTTATAACTAATGAGTGCGCCAATAAATTACAACTGAAAAGTGAAAAGATTAATACTTTGATCTCATGTTTAAATGATGCATCTATGATTGTTAACGGTTGCGTTAAAACGACAATTTCCAATAAAAATAATACATTCGTGAAGGATTTAAATATGTTAGTAGTTAAGAAAATCACAGATTTTATTCCAAGTAATACGTTTAATACTAGTGTTAATTTTTCAGATATAGTGGAATTAGCTGATGATCGTTTTAATATTCCAGAT
>BMAO01024056.1:0-19706 GCA_019973975.1 Trichonephila clavata
ATCTTGAATTATTATTAGATTTTATAAATTTTTAATTTCAAAATCCACAATAAAATTATGATTGAACAACTAGATGTCTGTTTTACCACGGTAGTAAGAAAATGTCTAAGCCAATGTGAAATACTAATCCGGATTGTGTGACGCATTGCAGAGGTTAAATATTAGAAAATAAATAATACAAAATTTTCAAACGCCAGAATAAATACGAAGATTTAAAATTATTTTAAATAATATAAAATTTTCAAACGTCAAAACAAATGCGAGTATTTAAAATAATTTTTGTTATTTTTTTTTATCTTAAAAATTTTAGTATATTTATTTAGTACTCACTATTGTACTGCACAATGATTCTGCAATTAAACGATTCAAATAATAATCAAACAAAACACTATTTTAAAAATGCACAGTATATACACATTGAACTTTTCACTAAATCCATTCAATTTCACTTATAAGATATACACAGCACTAACGTCAGCTGTATAGCTATAGATATACAGCTATAAGTATATCGGTGACGTGATCGCACGAGATTTCACTCATCCAAAAAGTATCTAAGGCAAACAGCACGCTGCGCATGCGCCAGTCAGAGCATGTCGGTGAAGCGAACCCATAAGATTTTCCCCTACCAAAAAGTGCCCAACGCCGCTAAAGAAGTTTTCACTTCAAAAACTTTGCTTCATAAAAATATTATGTAAACTTTTTTAAGCAAAAATGTAAAAAGAATATTTAAAATTTTACAAAATACCGGCTTAAAGAATTTATACATATTTGTATTTCATGCTTCAACTATCAAATAATCGTAATAATCAAATAGCCTAGGTAAATCGTAGAATTCAACATTCTTATACACTTTAACTAAGTTGTCTTGTTGTTTCATGAAGTACCTACTCATTCTATAAAATAACGCATTTCACACTTTAACGGTAACAAACAATGACATAAAATGTATAGATGAGCTCGACTATCATCTGGACGAACGTCGCCTCACCGAAAAGGCACAGCTTAAGCATTTATAGAGAGTGTAAAACCTTTTGAGTGTGTGTGGCTCTTTTCGTATATTTTTTCATATGTGTACGCAAAATACATTAAAATACAGCCTATTTTATAATGAATGAATCATTGATACTTTTCTTATAGTAGGAGAGAAAAATGGTGAATGGTAAAAATAATAATGAATGACATAATCCAGTGTGTGGGATTATTCCTCCTTTAAATAAAATATCACAAAGAAGCATTACTTTTGAAATAAAAACACTTAATGATTTTTTTTCAAAAAATATATTTAAATTTACTAGATATTTGAATTATTTATAAAAATAAGAACATCAAATGTTTCTTTTAGGTTGATTTCATTTTATTTTGCTTTTCGAAGTTTCATAACATAGTATGATTGATAGTATTATTTTATTCAAAAATATAAATAATAGTTTTTACGCTCATATTATTCTTTATATTTGATAGGAATATCTTATGCAGTTTGTTCTTTATACTGTAGAAGAAATTCCTGATGTCTTAAACTAAAAGACTCCAAGTCATGAATAAAAAAATTTATTTTTCTTTGAGGACACTTTTATATTCTAGATAATTGAAATTCTTGTTCTTTTTAAAGCAATAAAAAGTAAGCAAAAAGGAATGTTAGACAATCAAAATAAAACTAATGAATTCAAACAGATTAAAAGTTAGATTTAAAAATATTTAAAAATATGAATGTTAGTTTAACATGAAATATAAAAAAAAATATTTAAAACTTTGAGTTATTCACATATTTTCCTGTCAAATTAATATTTAATGCTTGAAAATATTTTCCATATTTAAACGATTAAATCTATTAAAAAATGTTTTAGTTAAAAAATTAACTTTTCTTAAAGTGAAAGCTATTTTTTAAAAAAATTTATAATTACATTAATGCGGTACTAAAATTCATTAGTTAATTGGATTATTATTAAAACTATTTGTGTGTTATCGAAATAATTTTTTTTTTTTAATTTCATTCAATTGTTACCATAGATTCGTATAGTAAAGTAATTCCGTGATTGGGTGTCTGACTTAATGCAATTTTTTTGAAATTTGAATAAATGTTTAAAATTTAAATTAAAAATCGTATTTAAATTTTTATGAGTCGGACACAAAACAATAACTCCGCATTGATAAAATTGAGGCGCTTTTTTATTGCTATAAATCCATCAGAACTACATTATCTGAATATTATCACCTGCCGTGGGTAGCACCTTCTGCAAATGTCCGGGGGGAATGCGTCTTACACGAACAACCCCTCTACTTTTGTAGCGGCACCATATTGATCCTCTTAAAGCCCGGATGTCCTTTTCCCCTCCTGTTAAAACGGGTCCTTCATGAAGATTCTTTCATTATGCCGTTTCAAAATTATTATTTTCCCCCTACTGGACATTGCGTCACTACACACCACTACACACTCTCAAACCCTTCCTCCCATGGGCAGCCATCTGAACCATTATATCCACTTCACATCATCCAATTGGAAGACGCTCTCTGCACTAGATTCCTGACCTGGAAATCCAAGATCATCACCTCTAAGCCCCACCTACCGGCCCGCCGCCGCTCGTCCAATGACAACGCACCTACACTCCAGCATGATAATCCTACTTCACAATGTCATCCATCTAATGAACATTTTCTGGCCAGATATGGGTCTGAGGGTTCCCTTTAACCCATGTACCCTAAAAATATTCGTAGAGTCTTTCATTATGGCGGTAAGGTCATTTGAGTATGGGAGATATTTTAGTGCCTTACGTGTGCCATCTCGTTCCCACTATGGCATTGGGTATTTTTATGGTATGTAATTGGATTTCAAGCCAATAAATTGATGTCGCTTTCTTCTGTTTGCTGGAAACAAAGGATTTATTCTGAAATTGCAGTAGCCGATAGCATCATATTGTTGTCCTTGAGGTACAGTGTGATAATACACAGTGCCATTAATTCAGTAATGGACATACCTTCAAGCAGTTTCTGTGGGCGACGTGGAACAGGATGTTTTCATTTACAAGGTGTGTCGGAACTGTACGATTCCTTCAACTAATCCTCTTGGGAATTCTTTAGGGTCAGCAAATTTAACCAATCTTTCCTAAAAGAAGGAAACGTGATATACAAATTAAGTTTATTATATATGTCTACTTCTCGACTTAAAGAGTTAGTGAATAGTGAGTATATTAGAAGTGAAGTGAATAGTTAGTGAATTGCCAGGGAGGAGAATGGGTAAACAAAAAGTAAGAAAGTCATATGTTTAGCTAACCAAGAAGTGTTGGAGTCTAATTGGATTGTGAGTAGAAGACTGCATATATATATATATATATATAAGTTCAGGTACTGTCACCTTGTATTAAGTTTATGTTTAGAGTGTAAAGTAGTAGTGTGGACATTAAATACATAAGCTCGGTGTAAAGTAATATTAAGGAAGAACCGCAGTATTGGACATATTCTTCCAGACGCGAATCTCGTCTCTCTCTATATTACTGACGGAATTATCTTATTCGTGTGTTATTTTGTTTGAGTTGATTATAGTGATAAATAAAATAATTGGAAATCATCATGTCCTATGATCCTTTAATTCTTTCCACACCTTTAGCTGTGTCACAAGGTGGAAGGGATATAAACTCGTTTCAAGGGTTGTTGGTTTAAAATCTGTTGTTTTTTTTTAGAATGGATCTGCGTTTTATTCATTGCGACATCTTAAAGTATGAGACTGTTTGATTGAAACTGTTTTTGATTTGACAACAACTTTTCTTTTTTATCAATTCAAAAGGTCGTGTACAAACCTTGAACCCCGAAAAATATGTGGGATATCCATCATGATGAAATCGTGCGATATCCAAGAGCGCCAAGAAGTTTGTAAAACAGGGTTAAAAGGTATTTTCCGGCATCAACAGTTAACCACACAGATGTCTATTGTCCATCCGTTTTCAACAAATGGACAATGATCTTAATTGTTTAGCAATGAATACGAAGAAATATAGAACGTTACTGATAAACGTGAGGGACATCCCTTCTTTTCCAATGTATATTCACTTACGAGCCACTGAACGATATGAGAACGTAACATAACCTATTGCATTTTGAAAGGAACCAGTAACAGTGTTGTGCATCTGTCTCAGTAGAAATTCAATTTCAATCCAACATTATAGTTCCTAATCTATAAACACATTATAAGGAGATTTATCTTTATCCGGGAGCAGTCGCGCGGCGACCAGTCACCTCAGGATCACGAAATCTTTAATTCTGTTTTTTACCAATGACACTGCCAGTATCCTCCTATATAACATTCTTCATAGGAACTAAAATGTATTTTTCGTATACTCGCTCTTTTTTGGGAGTGGTAAACGTATTCTTACAATTTCAATGTACTTGGAATAACTCGCGCTACAACCTTTGTTCCAAAATATTTTCTATAACCAGGCTATATTTTTCCACATTGAATGACATTGGTTTTGGTTTTTTTGTATCATGACTCATTATGGTTTATAAATGTAAATGGACAGAATATAAAAAAAATTAGAAACAAGCATCTGCAATATAAATCAGATGAAGTTGAAACTGATCAAGCAAGGGGAAAAATGATAAAATAATGGATATTAATCATGTTAATGGCAGTACACTTCTGGCCACCATAAATGCAACACCAAGAAAGACAAGAGAAAGCACAACAAAATTTATTGTGTAGATAACATGTTGACCAAGTATCAAAAGACTAAATTTAAATACTTCTGTGAAGTGTGGTTAATGCCAGAATCAGTAGCCAGAGTAGCCGCCATTGTTGGAGATCACTGCTGCCACACGCATCGGCATTGATTCAAAGAGACTCTGGACATGTTCTTGAGGTACAGCAGACCAAGAAGCTTCCACACGTTGCCAAAGTTGATCTGGTGTGGCAGCTGGGGGTGTAATCTGGGTCAATCGATGAGCAACCATGGGCCACAAGTTTTCTCTCAGTGAAAGTTCCGGAGAGCGAGCTGGCCAGGGATTCAATCTGGTGATTGACGAATAACCTTTGGACAATGCGTGCAACATGTGGTCACACATTATAATCTTGAAATATGGCTGTGGCCAAGCCCTGAAGCTAAGGAAGGACAACTGGATGATACACCTCGGAGATGTAGCGCTGCCTGTGTAAAGTACCGGCAATGCGTACTAGAGGAGTGCGAGAGTGATATCCAATACCACCCCATGCCATAATACCCGGTGCAGGACCAGTGTGGCGGTGCATAACGCAGCTGTTCAGCATCCGCCCTCACGGTGTCTCCAGACTCGAATCCGACAATCGCGGTGTTGCAGACAGATGCGTGACTCGTCAGTAAAGACAACTTCATTCATTCTGTCGCTCACATCCTTCTTTCATCGCACCAATGGCGGCGGAGACGACTGTGGTCCTGCTTCAAGGATAGGCCAAGCAATGGACGTCTTGCGGACAGACCAGTCTGCTGTAAACGGCGTAGAATGGTACGCGCAGACATTGAATGATGTGTTACAGACTCAATGTGCTGTGCTATGGTTCGTGATGTGACTGAGCGATCCGTCACTGCCATGCGCACAATTTGCCTGTCCTCACGTGAAGTGGTGCACTGAGGTGGATGCGATCAACCATGTCGGTCCGTCGTACCCTCCTGCATCCAACGGTCACATATCCGCATTACAGTTCTTTGGTTTCGTCCAACACGACTACGGATTTCCCTGAAAGATAATCCACAATCTCGGTAGGCCACTATCCTGCCTCTGTCTAACTGGAATACTTGATCAAAAGCTGATCGCTGCTTTCTGCGAGACATAACTGATCGTTTTTTGAAAAAACCACAAGAAAAACACAATTGCCGAACTTGAAATCGTCGAAATCTCTAAGCCTTAACTAGCTTTTTGAGTTGGCGCCACAGGCGTGCGTGATGTGTGTCTGCGCTGAAACTCTAATCATTTGCATATCTCACCTCCGCTAATGCATGTTGTAAATTTCATGTTATTTGCGTGCTTCCTTTAGTGTGTTGCATTTACGGTGGCCAGCAGGGTACATTTGAGAATAGCGATGAACATGAAACGTTTGATTTGAAAGGAAGATTTTAACATCCTACCTAAAAGACTCCATCAAGAAAGATACGAAGGCACAAGTGTAACACAAGAAACACTACGCCTTGTCAAAAAGACGCAAGCAAGAAGCTCAGCATGCTATTTTTCAATCCCCGGACAATAAAACTACAATAACTTGATTAAAATGCGACAGTTTTGACTTCACGTATCATGCCTGTAGTGTTATCGAAACGTGTCTTTGATTTGTGTCCATTATTAAATTCACGCCCTTTTGAAACATTTTTGTTCAGTCTTATTGAATTTTTTTCTTTAATTATCAAAGAGAAATTTAAAAGTCCTTATAATTGTGTAAGTATGCCTTCGCTTTGTTAAATTATTCACTGGAATAATGATTTTTATCATGTACAATTAAAATAATTATAGAAAAACCATCAGGGGGAGATGGGGGACTTTATCACTTCGCGCAACCAATAACGTTACATCGAGAGTGTCACCTTTCCCATGTTACCCTTCACTCTTCCAGGTATATACAGTTCTTTTGAATAATAAATTATCTGAAACAACTATCTGAATGTTTAAGTAACTGTGTTTTTTTAATTCAGTCAACGCTGGGGCTTGTATCTGTTCCAATCGAATTAAAAAGGTATTGTACTATACTTTTCTAATAATTGTATTTTAACATTTGATTGAAATATTTGTTTTTTTTCTAAGGGAGAGAAATATCTTGTCCATCAAAATTAAGGAACGTCTATTGCTTTTATCTGAGATTCCGTTTTTTAAAATAGCCTTTAGTGCTTTTTTCGTCCAGCATAGAAATATATATATATATATATATAATATATATATATATATATATATATATATATGAAATAATAAATATGTATTAGGGAAAATTTCTTCATTTTTAGTATGTTTCAGAGAAAATTAAAGATGTTTAGTATTTTTTGTTCTTATGTGCTTAAAAGTTTTGAAAAAACTTGTGCAAAAATAGTCAGATATAAATGTCTGACTTTTAGTTCAAGAAAGTGATAAAGAGCTATGGAATCCGGCATGCAAGATTTTACGAGGCATAAATCAATATTTTACGCTTTCAATTTGAGTTTTATCCAAATAACTTAAAATTTCATTAAAAAAATCTGCAGATCATTATTTATATTCTTGAATAATAAATAGAATAGCTTGAAGGAAAACACAGATTGCTCACTTGGAATTTCAAAGAAAGTTCGCAATGAAGGAACAAATTTGGTGACCAGTTGTGAAGGGGAAAAAAGTGTGTATTCCTTCATTCTGAATAAAGTTCTTATTTGTTTTCTAATATCATTTCAAAGTTGAAATTTTACAAAAGGTATTTTTTTTCTATTTTCAATTTAGTGAAGTATATTTGTTTTTGAAATCAGAACTCTTATTGATTTTCTAGTTCACGTTTTAACTATGACATATTTCTTGAAGCGTATTTCTCACATTATCTGAATATTAAGAATATGCGAATGCATTAGGGATATTTTTTGAGATTTACAAATACTTTTAGCATCAATAACTTTTTTTGCACAAATGTTTTACTATAAAATTTTAAAATAAAATGCCAAAATGGAGAAAATGATTTGACGCATAAAAAGAATTTTTTTTACTTATGGGGAAAGCCACCATGGAAGGAAGCAGTTTATAAAAGTGAATTTAAAATCTGAAAAACGAAGTAAAAATTTTACTTCTGGTTTGATTTTGCATTGGAGTTTTAGTTAGTTTTTAAGCTCGTCCTTATATAGACGAGTAATGGATTGAAGTCCTGATTCCACTGACGATGCGTTGCTCATTTATGTAAAATGTTTTACCCAAATGTAGGACTCAAGGGTGTTTAAACAAGAGTAGGACTGAAGTTTTTATTCTCGTGCTTGCATGGAATAAAAACTTGGATAATGCTGTACCTGTTCGAATGATACCTTTGTTAGAGTCCAGTGGAAAAATTAGACTGTATGGGGCATGTCCAAAAGTATATGGGTATACGTCTTTTGGATCTTATAAGCAAGAACAGAGATAAAAGTTTAGTGTTGGAAAACTCCTAAGCTCGGTCTTAACCGAAACACCGATATTTTAATATAAAAATTAAAAGATGTTAATATATAGCTATTAGAAATAATATCAACTTATTTTTATCTTCGGTCTTCAAACGAGTTCCCTCAACATGAACTGTGTCCTGCGTGTATAAATTCATGGAGCAAGTTTTAAAAGGGAGAAGCTGAATGTAACGAAAGACACTATGATCCTAAAAACATGCATAAGTTCTATATAACCTAATGAATTAAATTAAGTCAATTTTTATAAACCTAGGGGATCCTATTTTATTAAGAAAACGTTTAAATAGAAAGACTTAGGATCCCCAAATGAGTCAGTTAGTAACACCATACCGTCAGTTATTCCAAAATCTACATTTGCGGGATTAAAAACTCTAAAATCTTGGGATAAATATGGCTGCGTGTGCGTATGTGTGTGTTGCACAGTTCAATATGAGTTATGTAGCAAAATTAATGATCTCAAAACATTGTGATGTCGAACCAAGTATAGCTGCGTGATGCTTCAAAATATAAGATTTTCATAGGATTTAGTGTAGACCAGTGGTCTTCAAACTTTTTGAACTCCCGGAACCCCTAGATCTTGAGGGTGCTTTCATGAAGCCCCATTCCATACACATGCTTCGAAGAATATATCGCAAAATAGTTTTTAAAATAGATCGACATGTTTTAAGTACTTTATGTAAAAAGCAATTAAAAAACGTATTGCACTAATTATTGAAAAATTCTAATCTAATTTTTTATTATAACTTACTCATTAATAATATTAATTTGTCATCCAAGCGTCACTAATTTATGTATTATATTTAGTAACTTGAATACGTGCTTGCTTTTTTTCACACAAAGTGTCTAAGTCTAGGTCAATTGAGATTAAATGCAATTACATTACATATTTTCAGTTTAATTTGTTTTAATACTTTGTTTCTGTAGCCACTTACGTTGAGAAATATACTTACGCACATTGAGAACTTACGCACATTGTTCTGAATGTTATTAAAATGTTTATAGTTGCGTGGAAGTCCCGTATATTTTGCATCAATTTGCAACATGCAATTTAAAAGATGCTCTAGCTTAAATTTAGATTTTAACATCAAATTTGTTGAGATGCTGATAAGTTGTTCCCTTTTTTATCGTTATATGTCCCTTTTTCACAAATGCAAATAGGTGCACTTTCCATCAGAAAAATTTAGTTTTGCCAGACATTGTACTAACTAGCGAGTACAAAATTATCTTGTGGAACCTGGGATAGTAAACAATAGAATATTTACAATTTAGTAGAAAGTATGTTTATAAAGATAAATTAATTCACACAATATTCTTTTAATTATATTATAATAAAAATTTGAAAAGTGTTGCAAAGTAATGTTATTACAAATAAATAAAATTTTCAGTTTTAATGAATAGGGGGTCAATGAGTGATTATTAACGTCGCACTGTTCAGCTAGCTACACGAGGGCTCTCGACGACGGGTTTCGTGTTTTTGAAACATGGTCAAAAGACGAGGACGAAACCTGAGCTGGCACCCCCACTCCTAAATACGACACCAACGGGAGGACGTTTGAGGTCTAGACAGATTAAACATGCATCGCACCCCTACACGGTGGGGCTTTAGTGTTACTGGGCTTGGACTCATGACATGTTAGCCACGATCCTATACCTTGACGACTAGCTACCGCGGTCACCCCTAATGAATAGGGGGAGGCATGAGATTTAGGTACTTGTAACTACATAAACTTCATAGGGAATATGAATCCATTTTACTTACATATTTATTTCTTCTCGATTTTTTTTATTGCGACTCGTGGAACCTCTAGGAATGCATTGTAAAACTTCAAGGTTCCGTGAAACACAGTTTGAAGACCATTGGTGTAGCCCAAAGAAAATATCTTGTGATATCCATCCCCAAAAAAGGCTAAAGTGTGAAAAATTAATGAAAGAAAGAAAGTTAGAGAGTCTTTTGTAGGAGCAGAGGGTAAAGAAAATGCTGCATATGCTTCTGGAAAGTACTGAAAAAGTAAAAGGCTAAAAAATTACAAATATTTTCTTTAAAGCCTCTTTTCTTAAAATGTAATATTTCCAATTTTTCCACAAAACACACTTATTATATAATCCACAAATTTTCTGTGAGAATACTTCTAACATGTTTACATATTTATAAATGGAGGAAATTAGCTATATCTATCAAACAATCTTAGATAAGGTCTTTTGAACTAAGTTTTAAGGAACAAATTTGACATTTAAAAAAATCATAATTACTTTAATTTTTAACAAAACTAAAGTTTATTTGTTAAAGTTTTATTCATAGTACACATAACTCGCAGTAAAAATTTATCCATGAGAAGTAAGTTGTCGTGAATTAAATCCTCCCCTCAGATTATCATCTCCCCGTCTACCATTAAATGTTGCTGGACGTGTAGGTGGATTTGAATAATCATGAGACATAATTGCAAATCACTATATTTATTGATGCTTATTAATCACAGAAGGATATAATCACAAATTTCAAATTTAAGAGAAATAAAACACAGTGGAGTATGAGAAGGGAGTTACTACTAGTGGAACTACGGAATCACGACTGAATCCACGAAAGATCAAACACTTACAATTACAGCTAAAACACGCACACGTAGTCACAATATTCTAAATCACTAACCTTATCTTTTAACATCGGCTGTTCTGGCGTGATGATAAATTCCTTACTGGCTGGATAGGATAATGGAGAAGACTCCACACTCGGTAATACGGGATCTTTTCCAATTTCCCCGGCGTAGCTCGTCACGTAACTATTATCTACTAATGTCAACAACTGCGTGTTGATCTACCGATGCTTCAATTCATTTGACTTCACTCTTCTAACTCTTCACTTTACTTTTTTTGTTAACTCGCGAAACCCGAACTTATATAATATATCTCAGTTGCGTAAATCACGCTCTGGCTCCCGGTGGAGATTGGTTGAAATAAATAAAACTTTTAAGAAAAATAGAGAAGGTTAGTGGAAACCGTATAGATCCGTCACAAAGTAGCTTCCGAGAAAAAGGCATATAAACTTGAGCCCTTTTAACATATGCTACCATAGACATGACAGATATCCCTCCCCCCTTAAAACAATATTTTTTAATCTAATTTGCTACTAAAATTAATGCTATAATAGACACTAAGAACTTTATCTGATACTTTGATGTAAACACAAAACATACATGTTAACTCAGTTATTACAACCATACACACAACTCAGTCTCTGCACAGAAGACATTATTAAATTCTAACAGTGGTTTGAGTTTTCACGATGTAAACTCTGTATGTAGCATGTAAGTTAAATGTTGTAGTTCAAAGGCTTAACATTGAAGAGGTCTTAAAGCTAAAGATTAGGTTTTCTGCTTAGGTCTTGCACTCATCGCTTGTCTGCTGCTCGGAATTACGAGTGAGTGAGTGAATATTAACGTCGCACGGTTCAGATACACGAGAGCTTTTGGCAACGCACCTCATAATTTTGAACCATGGTCAAGTGACGAAGACGAATGCTGAGCTATCATCCTCCTCTCCAAAATACAACACCACACCGACGGGAGGACGTTTGAACTCTCGACAAATGCATCGATCCCCTACACGACGGATCTTTAGTGGTACTGTGCTCGAACTCATGACATGCCTGTCATAACCCGATACCGTGACCACTTGGTTACCACGGTCACTTGGAATTACTAGAACCATCTCCCAATGTCTTCGTTCATAATAAAATTTAATAATTCAATAAACATACATAGGCGAGTAAATCACTTAACACGCAGAAAAGAATAATTATACTCTAAATTACCAGATTAAATGTTACTAAAAGGTAAACAGAAAATTAAGGGGGGACAGGGACAGCATTTATTCTATTTCACAGCCTCTTCGGGAAAAACACGAGATAGTTATATGCTAATTAATTCGACTATATAAAGTATAGATTTCGTAAATGTTAGTGTGAGAGAGAGAAGGAATTGCCAAACTAATTGTAAGTATCATCTACGGATCACTTCAACGAGCTTTGCGTGTATTTGATAGTATTATAGTAAAGTACTAGATTAATCATTAAAGGAATCAAAACAATTAGATTTAGTACCGACCTGAAGTTAGCAAGAGTTCGTCTCCTTGTCAATTCTGATAGCTGAGATTACTTAGACCGGAATATTAGATTTGAATGTTAGATTTAAGTATTATATTTGAGTATCAGGATTAACCTAGGTATTAGATAATCACTCCAAGGTTTCCACTTATAAATTGAACTTGTGCTTGTTAATTGTGTTTGTCTGTCTTCAATAAATAATTATTGTTATGGCTTTTGTTGGTGATGATATGTTTCCTCCTACACCAGGCGCGCCGGGCAATGTGAACTCAGTCCAAGACAGGACTGGGGCACGACACCCTTTGTAAAGAATGAACTAAAATAATTTTCATCCAACCAGGAAAATAAAATTTCGATTTAGAAACCAAACATTAATATTCACCATCAGTCTTACGTCCCTAAGAATTCAGATATCAAAAATGTCGAACTCTTTGATATGCTTTAATATAAGAACGCTTTTTATTGGGCTAGGATATGTCTCCATCTCTCTCTCTCGCGTTCGCTCCTGTGTCAAACACGGAATCTTTTTCTTCTGCGCCATATGTATTTGTTATCTCTACTCTGAGAGATGTTTCTCTCCTAGTCTTTCCCCAATGGCACCCGTTTAGGTCGCTCCACCTTAAAGAGCAATTTCGATTCCTGTCAAAGTGTCACTGGGCACGAAATGTTACGGTTTGGAAAAAGTGTCTCCATTTCTATTATTTTTTTATTTTTATTTAGATTCCTTTCGAGTGTCCTTTTGCCAATAAGATCCACTGTACTTTTAAAATACGTTATCGTACGTATTTGTTGATTATTACAGAGCTAAATATTTAAACTAAATTTTTTATGGAAATCTGCTAATATGCTTTTTGTATTCGACATATTGATAAATTTAATTTATGATGTTAGAATTAATAAATTTAGACAGTTTTTTAAAATGTTTTTGCATGATAATTCATACTTGAACGCATTACTGTAGAGAAGCTGTAGTTATTTGATTAACAATTTAATTGTTACGATTTTACTTAAGCATTTCCGGTCCGTATTTGATCTTTCAGAATTTCAATTGGCCTAGTAATTAAAGAGAGATTCAATATATAAATTTTTAAAGTAATCAGGCATTTCGTTGCGTTAGAATTTTTCGAAGCAAACATGATACTATTTTGATTTAATTTATGTTATTTTAAATATACAAAACATCAAAATGTTCCAAATAAGCGAAACAGACAAACTTATCACTCACTTCTTATGAATATAATTTTTTTTAAAACACATTATGTTTGAATACTCACTTGGTTGCATTAATATTATCGTTTTCTTCAGTATTAGACCAACATGTTGAGTAATTTAGAATTTATGAGGTAAAAATTCATCACAGTTTCAAGAAATTTCAAAATGCAACTAAAAAAAAACTCAAGCATGTTAAATTGTATTTTAAAATAGAAACTAATTTTCTTCTCTAATGAATAATTATATGTATTTTTTCTTTTCTAGTTTGGGATATAAAAATGATAATGACGATGAACTGCATTTACACTGCATTGCATGTGTTTTAGGTAATAAAATAATTATGGAAAATGTATATTTATAAGATCTCTCTCCTCTGACTTCTGTTGACATTTAACTTAAAACTTTTCAATTCCATCCAGTCAACATTTAAAATAATTAAAGGAAGGAAAATCCTTTTTTATAAAAATGCCCTTTGGCAGCACATGTCCCTTAAAGGAAAATGAAGAATATTTGACAATAATTATATTTAAAGACTATTTAATTGGAGTTTTTGATTTTGAATTGTTGAACTGTTTCTGTTAAAAACTAATACATCATACAACCTTTTAGAAAAAAGAATCCTGATCAATAATCAGAAAAAAATGCTCCTTTTTATTTGGAAATATATGTATAAATATATTATATAGAACCCAAAACACGCATGTTAATTAAAACCCTTTTATTCAATTACACCTTAAATATAATTGTGCGACAGACTTCTGGACCACTCCCCCGAAAAAAAGTGAAAGAAATGTTTGAAAATTAGAATTAGAAATTATCTAGTTTCACAATATATTCTATATTTTCTTTTTATACTTTCAACGTAATAGTATATTTTTTAATGACTACAAATATTTGAAAAAAAAAACAATCCGTGAATCTGCGGTAATTGATTCTTGTCTGAAATTTGCCTGGATTTATTGACATTATAAATATTCGTAAACGGTTTCTTCGAAGGAAGCACTCTTCCCTTGATGAGGAAATTCATTGTGTTATCCCTCAGACTTCAAGGGGAAATGGACAACTCTAATTTCTGCATTGACACTTTGTCGTGGGTTTTTCATTCACTGCCGAGATCACTGAAACAGATTACTATTTTCTCATTTAATATAATCGAAATTTTACTGTAAAGAGACAAGCATTACAATATATTACGGTTTGTGAAAAAGATCGAAACGCTGGTTCGATTTTTATGAGTATAAATGTAATTCATTAAAAAAAATACTCATTGTCTCTGAAAATGTCGTTCAATGTTAATATAAGAGTTTATATTATCTAAAAACTGGTTTGTTATTTTATAGAATATTAAGAGATTTTACTACGAATGTTTTATTTTCTACAACTTTTATATGGAAATAAATAATTTTATTTTAATTTTAGCATAACGTATCTGGTATTTTTGGTTATCTTGGCGATGTCGTCGAGTCATGGATTCGAGTCTTGTGCAATTGAAGATAAACCACTTAAACGGGATAATAGACAATTAAACTTTCGAGTATCAAAGTCCTTACGTAATTACGGTGTCGAGGCTGGTGTTCCAGGGGATATAACACATCACACAATAAGTCCCGGCCTAACTAATAAAACAACAACTTTTCTGCAAAATTGAATTTATTTATCAAGATGCTCCCCTTCAAGAGTGATACAATCAGCCCAGTGTTCTCTAAGTTTTTAATATATTTTTCGTAGAACGATTTGTCTTTGCTCTCAAATAGACTTCTACTTCGATAATCATTTCTTCATTGTTACCAAACCTCTTTCCCTGCAGCATTTTTTTAAGATCTGAAAACAGCCAGTAGTCACTGAGGGCCAGATTTGGACTCTACGGTGGGTGGGAAAGTAATTAGGAGTGCAATTCGATCAATTTGACCATCGTTTTCATGGACTTGTGTCAGGGAGCATTGTCTTGGTGAAGCAGTACTTTTTCTTTTGCATTTGATGACTTTTTTCATTCAATGATCCATTAACGCCATGTAATATTCACTATTAATTGTTTTGACTCTCTCTTTCTCAAGGTACTCAAAAAACAAAATCAATTGAGCATCCCAAAATACGGACGTCATAATCTTGCTAGCTGACGTTTGAGTTTTTGGTCGCTTTGGACGCCTTTCACTGGCTTCTGGCCACTCAGCTGACGATCTTTTTCATTCATTCGTGTAGTAATGTATCCATGTTTCATCCACTGCCACATACCTACGTAACAAATACTGTTTATTTAACTTAAATAGCTCCAAAAACGCTCTGAATCGTCGATGCGTTGTTGTTTTTGATCAACAGTGAGAAAATGTGGCACCCACTTTGAACACAGCTTTTTCATTGACAAATAATCATGCAAAATAGCAAATTCACTGCCTTTTAATACTTTTAAACTCTCTGCTATCTCACGCAACTTCAATTTATGATTGGCTAAAACGATTTCATGCACATTTTTGATGATTTCTGGAACAACTCCAGAACTTGGGTAACCTGAACGTGCAACGTCGTTTATGTTTGTACGACCATGTTTTAAGTCAGCATACCATCTCTTAACAGTTGTTTGCGATTAAGCAGAGTCCGGATAACATTTATCAAGCCATTTTTTAACAGTGTTTTCCCTATCAGAAAGCAATGTTTGATTAGCACACGAAATTCTTTTTCATCCATGGTTTCCAAACAATTGCCACAAAAAACCACTGTAACTTTATAACCAACAAGATATTCCCTCGAAATTTTGACACGCACCGTTTGAAAGTTAATACTACTAGCCTAGGCTTAGAAAATTTAGAAGATAGCGCCATCTATATGTTAGGCCGGGATTTATTGAGTGATGTGTTATTATCTTCATTAATTGGCCAAGATTCAATATTACGAGATCTATAGCCAACAGGGCTTGGGAACCTCAGAATGTGACATAAGCGGAAGTTAAATCAAACCACCATTTTTACCCCTTAATGGTTGCATAATTTTAAGAAAGAAATCATAAAATTGCCTCTTTTTTATTCAAGAAAATTATATAAAACTAAGTGTATGTACAATATATGTATTTATTTTTAAATTTTGGGTAAATTTTTAGCTTGAAATGAAACAAAAAATTTTTTTTTATGAAAAGCCAACATTTAATGTAAGTAGAATCCAAGTTTGTTTTCCAGCAAAGTAAAATAATTAAAAAAGAAAGAGCCTTACAGTAGTCGCATACGATGTGTAACATCTGACACGTATCGTTTCAAATACGCAAAAGTAACTTAAATCCTGAGAAAAATTGATCGGATATCATTCGAATAATTTTTCTATCGAATAATTATATATTTAATGAAAATTTTATTTAATTAAAACAAGGAGTAATGAATTCATCAAAATAATTATTTTTGGGAACAATAGACTTATGATAAAACTAAAATAGGACACATATACTTGTGATTTCAAAGTATTTAAAAGCCGCTGAAAAATAGCATCATAACAGTACCACTAATAGTTGTCGAAACATTTCGATTTGTTTTCATTTCGAGCTTGAGTTTATCATTGAAAAAAGCTATGTGTGGACAATCGTGAAGTTACGTGACTGGACAAATAGATTTGGTAAAGCAGTAGTTGGGTCGGTTTTATAGCATTATTTATTTATTTGTAATCCGCTTCTGAATAATAATAATAGCTTGACATTTCTCCCCTCCTTATATTTCAGAATAAGCTATACAATCTAATTTATAAAATCCTAATAAAGATATTATGGTGCCTAAAGACTTAATAAACAAATTATTTTCTAATAAATGTTTAATTATAAATGGATAGCTGTTAATAACCGCATGTCTTTTGTTTGATCGCTGTTTATCAAATATCCCCAATAGACTTCTAGTAGGGCATAAAAATATCCGTTTAAAACAACTTTTATTTGGGGCGTTTCCCAAAATGCAGGATGCGTCCCCAAAGGGGGCGTGATAAACTTACAAGGAGGGGAAGGGCGTGCTTATAAAAAATCAAAAGAAAAAGATTATATTTAAATATTATTATTTTAAAGGAGGAAAAACAAAATATACATTCTGACATACTAAAAGTAAACTACACATCTACGCTAAAATAATATATAATACTTATAAATTTTTCACGCATTGTATTACACACTGCATTTATAATTAATTTACTAATACTAACAACATAATACCCGTATCCTATTAACTATTATACTAACATATCATTTATCCTATTACTTAAAAATATCTATTACTCAAACAGTAGAATGTACAAAATTTAATACTCAACTTTTACGAACTTAATTTTACTTTTACAAATATACGGGAATTTAATTTGAAATATTAACATTCCAGTTTCAATATAACTACTTAAGTAGCTTTTTTTTAAATAAATTATTACAATTCTTTGAAAGAATCTATCCGTAAATCTGCGATGACTGATTCTTGTCTGAAACATTATATTTTAAAGATTCTGTAAACGTTTCTGTGAAGGAACCTCTCTACTTTGGATGGAGAATTTCATTATGTTGTTTCTCAGACCTTTAAGAGGTAAAAGAAATTCTCCTTTTTGTCTTGAAAACTCACCAATAATTTTAATCACTACCGAGATGACTTGAAACGGATTTACAATTTTTTCATTTAATAATCATCGAATACTAACTACAAGGAACCAATAGCCTGAATTCATCACCATTTGTGAAAAGGGTAAACTTTTATAAGCGTTTCTTGATAATAAATGCATTTCTTCAAAATATCCTTCTTTTTCTGAATAAGAGGACATTTAATGTCTCGAATGGTGTTCAAAATTAATAATAAAAGAACATATATAATCTAAAAATTGTTTTTTCCTTCATTTCAGTTGCAGAGATTTTACTATGAAAGTTTTTTTTAACAATCCTATTTTGGAGTTGAGCAATTTAAATTTAATTTCAATATAATGTATGCATTATTTTGTTATGTAACTTGTGTTATATGTAACTTGTTTACTGTATTGTAGAGAAATTTGGCTCGAGTCCTGAAGCTGCAGACGACACACAGTTTAGAAGAGTTCCTGCTCATAAAATCCTTAGAGCCTCTAAGTCTTCACGTTGGCATTGTATGGAAGTTTGGAGATTGATGTGCCAGTTGGGACCTATAAATGAATGAGATTCCAAATTGCGAGAAATGTCAACGAGTTCACGTTGCTTCAGAGCGAGACGTCATTGGAAAATACATCCAACCGTCCATTTGACAACTTAAAGTTGAATGATAACTGTTTCACCCGTTTTTATACTATTATTCTTTATTTATGTCGTTTTTCTATTTTGATGTCCTTGTGATATTTTTTTCATATACTTCAGAATAACTTCTGTGCATAATAATTAATAAAATCAAATGATGATATTATTAATTCTAAAGTCTTAACTAATATTATTTTGGAATCAAATGTTTAATATTAAATTTAAACCTTTAAATTCAATATTAAACCCTATGAATAATCCTTATCTCCTTTATTTGTTTGCTGTTTTTTAAATATCCCAATATATTATTAGGAGGTAATAAAAATATCCGTTTTACATAAAGTTAATATAGTATTTTTCTGATTAAATGGGCTCGATCACGATGTCCTTCAAAAGTTCAAGTGAAGGGCAATTGTTTTGGAATATCACAGGAAGGGTTATACAGTATACAACATGAACCAAGCAAGATGAATAATTTAAATAAACATAATATTACAAATCCTGAATGCAACCACAATTTGAATTATTTACTTTCGTTTTCTCTTTGAATTGTTAATTTCTGAAACTGACTCTTATGCGAAAGCATGATGCTTTGTAGAGTAAGAGTAGTTATGTGTGTTCCAATTGAATTTATTACTATTCGACATGCATTGTAAAATTAGAAAAACTATGTAATATCTAGTGTATTAAATGACAATGAATATTTTCAACATTATGATCAATTCTCGTAAGAGAAAGAAATAATCATTTACAATGAAAAAAAATAGCAATATTTTAAAATTGGATAGTATGTTAAAAAAAAGCGTTTTAAACAATGCACTAACTATGATAAAGAATAATTTGATTTGGTTCAAATTAAACTTGCTTTGGGGCAGCGTTGATTCCCAAATTTTTTATGGTCGAATCTTTTGGTCAGTAAATCAGATTTTTATACGTCACTGATACAAAAATACTAATTAAACTAACATAATTCTAACACCAACATTCCCGAGTACCTTCGCTAATAACAATAAGTGTCTAATTCTTGGGGGAAAAAATGTTCCAAAAAGTTATTCAACTACAAATAAAGAAA
>BMAO01024057.1:0-77138 GCA_019973975.1 Trichonephila clavata
TTGTTATAATAAATGATTGGTATGATTGAAACAATTTAGATTTGTCATTTCTTTGAAATATAATGTTTTAATCTTTACCTTAGAACAACCCAGAGGTCAAACATATTATTTTCTTTAAGGAGTATAAAGCCTTAATGAACGCACAATAAACCTAGTTTAAATAGTTAACCTAAATATAAACACCACTTACCACTGTCGTTTATGACAACTGTAATCCCTCAATTCTTCCTAAGCATTCAATGATGCAAAAAGTACAGATAATTCCAGAACATCAATCGTTTTTATATTGACTGAAGAGCAGAAAGTATAGAACAACATAATTTAATCAAAATTTTCCGTATAATCCAAATAGAAGGAAAAGAAAATATTTTCGGGAAGTAATTACCTTCAGCAGAGTGCTTGAAAATAAAGATAACCACATTCTATCAAAGGTAAGCACTATACTGTGGTCCTTTGAAAAGGGTATACGAAGAACTTTAGAAACAGTGTTTTGAGTTTATTATTATATTTCAAAATACATTTTTCTGAAATATATATATATATATATATGGAGATATATATATTATTACGAAGACAAATTTATATCGTGTATATTTCATTAAAATGAATAAATGCTAAGTAAATGATCAGAAGAGCAAATAAAGTGAACAAATTTGGAATTTTCTTGAATACATTTATAAAATAAATCACTTTATAGCAGAAAGAATTATCTGTTAGCTAATAACACTATAAAATACATTACTTTTAATAAGTGTTCTTCGACTAATTCATATCCTCAAAATGTGTTGTCGCCAAGATTGAGCAAAAGTAGGTATCAAATGAAGAACTCTGCACCATTTACAGCTGCAGTTCAAAGTAAAACCACAAAACTGAGTTTCATTTCATTTGAGTATTTATTGTTGCAACTTGAAAAAGTTGTAGTGAAGGAAGTATGCAAGTAATGGTGAATTGTGAAAAAGACTAGGATTATATACAAGTTTTACTCTTTAAAGCATATCGCTATGGATTTGAGATTTACACGCAGTATATAAATGAATCCGAAAGATGATGAACAATACTTTCCATTTATTCAGATTTAAATACGTCGCTTGCATCACAGAAATCTTCAGAATGAAGCTATCAATCAAGTTTTTTATAGAAAAAGAACAGGAATTTTTCCGTAAAAATGCATTAGCTGTGGGATTTTTAACTAATATTATAACAAATAATAATTTCATTTATTCTAAATGGCTTATTTTCCATTTTTTAACGATTTATACTAACAATATTTTAATAAAGAAAAATGATTTTAAAGCGCAGTAAAATAATAATTTTTAAAGATTAGTGGTTTTCTTTTCATAAAAATAGAATTCTGGAAATAGTAAAAATTGATAAATTCCGCAAGATGACGCAAAATTATTGTACCTGAATGATTTTAAAAACATTACAGAAGCTACCGTTTGAATTAAAAAATTTCATTATTGTTCTGATTAAAAAAGTGGATCAATATTTTTAATTTACCAAAATTGATTTAGAGAATGAACAAATTTTGCAACTATCTTTATAAGAGATACCGGATCTATACATTTTGCTCAAAACATATAGATTAGTTCTTAAAATTTTCTGTCACTCAAAAACTCTAGAGATGTCTTATTGGATGCATTATTTATTTACATCTAATAATACATATTTGAGTTTTACCTTTTGAAGCATCTTCCATAAATGCATGTATGTTCTTTATAGGAAAATCAACCATGATAGTAAAAGAAGCCAAAATATGGGGTCTTTGGAAACATAGTTATATTTACTTTCACTTATGTTATATGGTTTATCTCTAGGTAAATATACTCTGCCACTATCATGGGTCTGAGACTTGAAAATTTACAGAAAAATAATTAAGTAACTGAAACATTTATATTTTTGTAATTTTTATGTATAATTAATTTTCTTACAAGAGGTGAATTTTATGTAGGCAGGTAATGTATTAAAAAAAATAGAATGTGGTCGAACACATACAAGATTTATAACTTTAAAATTAATTCATAACTTTAAAAGATTTAAATATTTATCCCGTAATATATCAATTGCGGAGTATAATATATCACAATCAGAACAAAAAAATCTAGATTAAAATGAGTTGAAAAACTATCAGATTTTGTCAACCATTCTCTATCTAAAGTCATATTTTCATTCAAAATCTTACATAAAAGCTTAAACATAAATAGGATATAAATATGATTGTAGAAAAGAAAAAGTGAAATATTACTTATGTTACTGTAGTTTATCATAATGAGTTCTATCTTTTATAGATAATATTCAACCTAGCATCGCATATGGTGTAGGAATGACCAAACTCGTAGGTCAATAAAACTTATAGACACCCATTATACAGATGCGTGGTGTTTCGAAGTCAAAGTAGTTGGGTAAAAACACCTGATACGATAGTACAAGGTAAATATTAAAACGCTAGTAAGACGTGCATTATACAAACTAGACTGTGTACTGCAGCCGGCGAGTAGTTTGTTGACCATGGTGCATTTATTATCATAGAATGAAGAGACTCCAGCAGTTACCAGACCAAAGTTACAACAGGTAGTAGGCCAAACGGCGCAACTCAACACACGGTGCAGCTGATTCGCCGGCTCCGAATTGCGACCCTGCGATGAGGGCACATCATTCCTATCAGCACCTACAATGAGCCATAAAACATCGGTTGACCATAGAAGAATAGAAAAGTCACCTGGTTCGTGGTAGCGCAGTTTCTGGACAATCCCTTAACGAGTGAGTGGATAACATATTTTCCAACAAAATCTGGAATATGTGATAAGATGAAGTTAGAGGAGGAGATATTTCATGTCCACAGGAACTATTCTTAGACCGGTGTTCTGTGTAGGCACATTTGCGACGCGCACCCCATCATGGCAACAAGGTTCTCAACAGGTGACGTGGTTACCAACATGACAAAAATCCTTCATATGCGATATTATCAGCACAGACGATATGAACATTATGGTGATTCAAGTCAGTCTTGAAACCATGATCATTGAACTCCGACAATTGAAAACTTGTGTTTCCACCACAGTAACCAAACTTGTACTACCACCTTTCAATATGCAGTAATTTCGCGACAATTTGCAGACTTCTAGGCCTCAATTACCTTATTCTACCAATCAGCACCTTATCTAATCAATGACTCATCATGTGTTGATAGTTTTAAGGGGACCATGTTATATCTGCATTTCGTATTAAATAGGTTGTCAAATAGTTGTCTCTCGTGTGTTATATACAAAATATATTAATTACATTTTTGTTAATGAAAGATTGATATTCTTTACTTTTTATAATACGCATGTGATAACTATAGTTTTTAAATTATATTTTTGCTCAAATTTAGTGTTTTGATTCGAATTTAGGATGAAAGAAAATTCATGTTCTGGAATGTAATAAACAACAGCAAGTATTGATAAGATGAAGAAATGAAGAATCTCGCCTTTAATAATTGCAATGTTAAACAATAAAGGCGCAATAAAAAGGGTCATATTGATGAATTCTCTGTAGGAGTTATAAAACGGTAATTGGAATAATAATAATAATAAAAAGCTTGAAGTTAAAGCGATACTATTATGGCAACAATGGTGAGAGCTTAGTTGTTTATCACAGGCTATTCGTCCATAAATGCATTCAAGGACTATCTCAAAAGCGCAATATGATGACAGCTTTTATCACGTAGAAGATCTGAATGGAGGCAGGCATAAACGTCTTTATGTTACTACTAAAGTACGTGCAGTCCATCTACGTTAAGGGTACTCAACCGTTTTTCCCACCGGGCCACAAACATATGATCGGTATTTCATGCGGGCAACAACAAGAGGGAAAAAAACACTACAAGACCAAAGTAACATTGGACAAAGCAAAATTGACCAACATATTAAAATATACTTTTCAGTTTTTATTTTAATACTAAATCAACCCTTCTATAAAACACATATAAAAATATTTACTTTTAGGCATTTTTACCGAGTTATAGGGTAGTTTCGATTTCTTTTCATCCATTACCAGGCTTCGTGTTTACATTTTACAGTAAAAAAAAGCAAATTGAGATAGTTTTGTTTGCTTCATTGATAGAAATTCCGGCTAAATTTTTAGCACGTTGTTCTCCAATGCTTTGGTTTCTTAGGGCAATGGGACAGGTCCGGGCCACTGAGATAAGGGGGATAGGCCGCAGTTTGAATATAACTGATATACGTAAGCCACCGAGGATAATATGCAAGTTGTTAAAGGTATAATGAGGAAAGGGTACAGTGCTAGAAGGTGTGGCTAGTATGCAGGGCAGGATTCACATCCTTCACAAACAAAAAAACCAATCACTGCCTTCCTTTCTTCATTGGTGCAGATCGGCAATGGAGCTATCATGTTGAATGATCTTCTGCACTTCAACGACTACGAAGGAAAACCAGTGATACGTTTTGTAGAAGTGTTGCCGACTACCCCTTATTCAACACTGAATACCAGCGCAGTTGCTAAATCTTAGAAAAATACATTTTCAAAAGTCCAGTTTACTTTTTGACACTTTCTCTCGTAATTAAAAACAACCGACTAAATCAACATAAAATTATAGTAGGTAATAATATAAGAAATCTATGCAAAGATATTACATTTTCTGGTAATTCTGAAAATGCAATACTTAGGTATGTTTTATCAGGGATGCATCGACGCTGTATAAGCATTTGAAAACATTTACAAGCACTTGTGACTAATAAATAAATTGAAATTATTAAATAATTGCAATAATGAATGACAATGCATGTTAATAAGCGTTTGATGAATTAAATTTTTCTTCTTAGAGATGTCTATGTTTAGTAAACTTTGGACAAATATTTTGATTTCTTAGGAGATTAATATTGCTGAAATTGTCATTTTAAGTGTTAAATCATATTTCAGAGTATTTTTTACAACAATTTTTAAATATTCCTTATTTTCTTGGACTTGTAACAATGTTTAATACAGAAGAGAAAAAGCCGATGCAGTATAAATTTTGGAAAATAATATTGAGCCTTTTTCAAGAGAATAAAACTCTTTTTCTCTAAGAAAAAAAATGCTTTTTTGTGGAAGTTCAGAAAATAAAATTCCTACATTTTATGGGACTACCTTATGTATGGATCCTTAAAAGCTATGAAACAACGCTATATATGCATCCTTAAAAGCTATGAGAAAAGGTTTTACAATCTTTCAGCATAAAATTTTCCAGATATCTTTTTTGCTGAGATTTGGGTGTTGTTTATTCATCTGCATAGTGAATTCCAAAGTTGAGAATGCGGGCTTTTAAAAAGTTTAAACAGTTGAAAAAAGGCCTTTGAAATGAAATTTTAGAAGAAAGGGTTTTCAATTAGAATTTTATCTTTTTCGAGCTCTCAAATACAAGATAACATCAAAGATATGTTGAAAAAAATAATTTGGGTCAATTTCCACGTAAACTGAATTAAATGGAAAACTCAAGAGAAAAATTCATATTTCGTTTTTCTTATCACTTGAATTTATTAATAGATATATCTTTCTTGCCTAAAAATTTATTTTTCTTTTGCATTTGCTCTAATCTTGAGAAAGAAATCTTAAACTGAAATTGAACATGTCCTACATTTATAATATAAGGCTTGCAGTTTTTATTTGTCCTGAACAAATGTTATAATTAGTTCTTTAAATAAATCTTTAAAAGAAAATGGAATTATAGCAAGAAATTGAGAAACAATGGTACACATTTCAAACCCTGTATAAGGGTTAAATTTATATCGTTTAGTTTTTTAAATCTTAATTAACTACTAGTTCATTTTGCTTCAAATTATTTATATTAGTTGTGTATAATTGCAAGTCATAAAAAAAGCTTTAGAACAATTTTAAATTAACCATCAATTTTTATTTTTAAATCAATCAATCGATTTTTAAATGGTTTGAGAAGATGGCACGAATTAAGATGAAACTAGAATTTGATCAGTATTCCTTTGTATTTTTACTAGCTTAACATCGGTTATACTTTTTTATTCGAATGCTGGTAATAATAATCTAAGGATCACAATCGCGAATTTCTTGACCAATGATATCCATGTAAAATGGGTAGTTTGAGTCCAGGTTTTACCAAACACCTATTATAGTGAAACAACAAAATTTTTGCAGGTAAAGTAAAACTATATCTGAAATCCTCAGGCAGCATAATGTGAAAATTAGAAGAGAGAATATCATTCTCTCTTTATTGAATGATGATTCAAAATTTTGATATCTTGGAATAGCTCACATGCAAATGTTAATGCAATTTTAATACTTTTAGATGAGTAATTAGATAAATACTCATCTTTCTAATAGTCATATCCTTATAAATGCTGATGCAATAGCCAGGTGTAAACTCACTTTCCATGCAGTTAAAAATCACTTTATCCCAGAACTTAATTATAAACGCCTAATTTCAACCACTAAATCCAGACTACGTATAAGACATTTTAAAGGGAAGAAAATATCCCCTGATGGCCAAATAAGTTACAATATTTATCCTCAATATCCTGATATTCAACTTTTCCCTAATGGTGTTTTTAATTATCCCTCTATGTTGTCTAAACTCCACAACATAGACCTAAATACTACGGATCATCATCTGCTTTATTCGCCAAAGGTCTTCGACACTACAATGGACGCCTTCGACGCCATTTGATTTCCCTGCACTACTTCAACAAGACAGCAACAACATTACATAAATAAATTTGAAAGTAGATGTGTCTTTTATAACATCTAATTCCAGGATTCCACTTGAATTAGAATCTCTTTACAACTGTGTAGCTCGAAAACATTTCCAATTATTATAGACTTTTCAAAAATATTAGTTTGCCATTGAGATTTTGATTTGATATATTTTTGAGTTTCAAAATTATCTATTTTATTCAATCATTTCTAAAAATTTGTAGTTAATATTTAATTTGGTTTCTTTATCATGCATTTTTATATGCCTTAGAATATATCATTTCTCTTCCTGCATCTGATGTTCTCTAAGATAGGACCTCATTTACTACATTTCTCTGGATGATTAGCAGCTCTATTTAGTCTTAGTGTTTTTCTTCATCTAGGCTTAAAACAATTAAAAAATAACTGTTGAATTAAAGAGGGTTTTTGCAAAAATTAAAAGGACATTGGTTTAAAGGATAGAAGAGTACACCTCTTAATTCTAAATATCTGTGAGTGAAACTTTAGCTTAATTTTACTGTAACAGACTTTGACTCTCATAGGTATAATTGATTGATTTGGAAGTGCTTAAATCTGATAATTTTACTTCTGCTTTGTTACGTAAATTAACCCCTTAATATTATATAATCCTTAAGCTTAATAATAATCAGAATTATTATAAGCTTTTTCATTGCCTTTTTTTCATAGTACAAGATCGAATTAAACCCATTAAAATTTCGATTTAAGAAATAAAATTTAAAAAAATGAATTTAATTTGATGTTTTATGGGAAGTGATCAAGCTATTTTTGTTTCATTACCAAAGTGTTAGTTATTTAGAATATATATTAAGGGTTTTGAAGGTCCAAGATTGAGTTAAGCCCATAAAAAATTCGATTTAAGAAATAAAATTTAAAAAAATTAATTTAATTTCATGTCTTATGGGAAGTGATCAAGCTATTTTTGTTTCATTACCAAATTGTTATTTATTTATAATATATATTAAGGAGTTGCTTTTCTTTTTGCAGAAAAATGTAATAATCTAATTGTGCGAAAATAAGAATGTTTGCCTTTAATTCTAGAAAGATTATTCATAAACTGAATTTTTTTACCTACCACAATTGAATAAAAGGAATATAATTACTACAAATGAGAAACTGTTTTTTTCCTATTTTAATTAGTGAATAAAAATTAAATAATTTTTGGAGACTCTCGGTAAATTTAATCTTGATCTTGGATGTTATACCTATAGGAACCCTCATATTTCTTTGAAAGACGGTTTATTTTTTATTCTTCGAATACAAGACAAAAAAGAGAGAAAGTAAAGTAAAAATTTATCTCCTGTAAGCAATTAAGAAAAGTTTTTCAAGGATAAGAAGCGAGAAAAATATATTGTTAACAATGACTGCACCGTATGAAAGAATAAGAGCTTAGAACGATGTCCGGTGTTTTGGAGAAAAACTTTTACGGGCATTATAGATGTTCTTAAAAAAAACTATCAGTGAATGGGGAAAGTTTCCTTATGAACTGTTATAATTATATCAGGTAATGAAAACTTCTACAAAAAAGTCTTTTTAATTAGTAGTAAGTTGAAAACAAAGAGGCATTCATTGGAGAAAAAAAGGGAGAAGCACAACCAAAGTCCACATAACACATACCCTTTCAAAAACTCAACGATTTTTTAAAGAAAATTTAAAATATTGTTATTTGATTGATTAAAAACAAACTTTATATATTGATGATCAAATGAGATGTACTTATAAAAATCAAAGTCTAAACTGCTTCCTTGAAATAAAGTGAGTTTTTACATTAATTTGCTTACAAGAGTCCGTTTTACTAGCCATTTTGAATTCATAGTGAATTGACAATTTTTTATGTTCTACCTTTATCCTCAAGTTAAAATTTCTGCAGCTTTTTATATGCAGTAAAATGCAACAAAATAATTGCTTATCTCTGGAGTTATATTTTCCCCCTGTCTTCTGCGAATATATTTAAATTTCCCGAAGTCAATTTATTTTTCTTTTTGGAGGCTTTTTATTGCATTCAAATCACTGCAATAGATTAAATTTGAGAAGAATAATAGAATTCCTACCATTATTAACGTTACGTTCATAAATTCAAAATGGCCACTAGACGTGAGGCTTAATACTTCATAATGCTCTTATGTTTTATACGGATCATATGATGTATAGTAAATATTACTAAATATAGCCCATCTGGGGAAAAATATTAAATAAAAATCAATGACAGTGTCTGGGGGATTTATGATTTCCCGGTTTTTTCCATTCCCGGGAAGTACCGGGAATGTAATTGTCATTCCCTGGAATTCATCAAAATTTCGAAAAAATTAACAAGTTATTTTTAATTGGCATCAATAAAAATTATATAAAATAAGGATACATGTAGATTCCAAAATTTATGCTCAATTATACATTCAGCAGAAAATGAAAAATATATTAATTATTAATTTTTGAAGTATGACTTGAACAAACATTAGCCTCTTTTATCACTAAGCCTAGTTCTTAGCTTTCTTATGGTTAACCCCAGCAGTAAATACTCTCTCAATTTCAGCTGATGTCTGAGGGTTCTTTTTTTAAAAATTTTACCCAGTTTCAGGTTTCAGGATTAATTTTCAATTTGTTTTAAATCAATCCTGAATCAATTATTGTTTTAATGTTACTACTAAAAGATACATATTAACTCACAAATGCTTGAAAAGTTATTTGCTGCTGGAGTAACGATCAGTTAATTAAAAATATTAATTCTTGTATTCAACAGCTTTTATTTGTGCAACTGATTCCTTGTTTATGAAATTGCTATATTTTTGTTACATAAACATAATTAAATATTAATATAATAATCTCAAACAAAAGTCTTCTTTAAGAAAATAAAATATAATAAAAGTTTCGAGATTTTCTTACAATTCTATCCCCTTCCCCAACACACACACGCACACACACAATTTGGGGATTAATTTCCTTCTTTAAACTTCTTATTCAATTAAATAGATAGTAAATAAAGACAAGTATCGGAAAAGATTTTTAAATGAACTAAATAAATGACAGTTTAAAGTTTGTATTTATGTTATGAATGTAAATCGAGATACCAGAACTTTATCAAAATAGTTGTGCTGGTAAAATACGAAATGATGTTTTCCTTTAAAAACTAAATACTTCTAGTTAACGAAGCGATGTACAACCGACGGACAGGAACTCACCAGCATTTCTTGAATTTACTCTTTTCCAAGACAAGCTGCAAAAATTCTCCCCAACCCTATGTGGGCTTTAATGTTTCTCTTATTACACTGTTACCCCACTGTTGGGGACTCTAACGGACATTGCTCATTCTAAGGAATTCGGTGTGAATGATCGAAAAATGGAACCAGTGTAGTCAGCTAAAATTTTATAGGAGCCTGAAATCCTCATTCAAATTAAAATTAGCTATGTTAGATTATTTCAGCCCTGAGTCGTACCCAGGAACGAAGTATAATTCCCGGGAGTACAAAAAGTATGGAAATCTTATGATTTCTCTGGAACCCGGGATTCCGGGTTCCCGGGAAAGAAACCCGAAGTGCATGAGGATAGAAAATCCTTCAAAATGGGAATATGAAATTTTTTTAGCTTGATGCTAAGGAGGAAGGAAAACTTAAAATTAGATTAGAATAATTATTTTATAATAGACCAGATATGATCACAAGGGAATTAATAGTATGTTTTCTAAATGACAAAAAATGGATTCATAGGTTTTATATAAAACACAACTTGATGGTAATATTTAATATTCCGGTATTAAACCTAGTTCAAGAAATAAGGTTTAGTTTTTATTTTTTCGATTAATATTCAATTAAATATAGGAAATAATGAAAACTTATGAAACATATAAATAATAAATGTATGGTAAATTATGTAGTTATAAAATAAAAGGTGAATTTTATTTAATGTGAAGAAAAATTCTCCATTTGTTTCTATGGTGCATGTTGAAAATTTAGAGGAATATCCCGTATTTAATTATATAACAAACATAAATAATCAATTTTAGGGTGAAAATAGTTAACAAGTTTGTTCTAGGTTAGGTCCAATATTTTCCAAGAGGAATTGAAGTATTTTCATCAAATAATTCATATCAATACTCAAAAATATAGACAGTAATTAACGCGTGATATATTTTTAAGCTAAGGGCCAGTTTATTTCTTCTTATAAAGGTAATGATTTCATGATTTTTTCATATCTTTTCACGTCGCTTCTTAACTTTAAATTCTAAGCAAATGTTCTACTCAGACATTAGCTCAGTATATGTTTTGTGTATGAAAATATATACATTGGTAAGCAGACATTAAATATGAAGATGAGAAATTTGCATATAAGCCGAAAAAGTAAAGAAAATGAAAGATCTCTCAGAAAAACCAACCAGAATCAGGTACGGTATAATGAAAGCATATACATGTAGTATGGCATACTAGGAGAAGTGTAAAGCTTTCAGTCAGTATTATATTTTGTATATCTGTGAAAACTGTTACACATATATTCGTTACTTAAAACGACGTCGATGTGTTGACTTTGTGTGAAAAGTCCAACAATCAATCTTGTGGGCGGGACACCTGGATTATCTTACCCGAAGTCTAATGGAAATATGACAGAACGCAGAAGTGTAGCTAGTTTGGTAGCTAAGTTCGGAATTGTTCATGAGTTTAAAGAGTAATTAGAACTACAAGAGCTGCTGTGCGAGGGTTCAGTATGTACAATAGTAGTCTACGTTAAACCGGTGGACGACCATTATATTGCACTCCAGATGCAAAGGAACAGATAGCGAGAGAAATTGCGAGACACATAACAAATTACTGGATGGCAGGTATAGTGTTTCACCATTGCTAAGAGACGTAGTGGTCTATTTGTCTCAAGGCTACCTTGGTGTGTGCCATTAACGCCTGTTTATTGAAGACTGCACTTTATGCAATTCTAGAACCTTAAGAACAGGACTAATCAGAAATGGGGATGAGTACTGTATTACATATGGGAATTGATTATCTGATAGTTATTCTAGACGTATTGACATTTATGGAGAATAGGAAGCACTCAATAAACCCTCCATTATGTGCTTAGAGGCAGTGGAGATCTTGTTTGGGGACGTATCATGCCTGGTACCGCATTGACCTTCTTATCTCCTAAAAAAGGTAGGTCAATGGTGTCTAATATCTTAGAGAGGCTCCTCATGGACAATTTTTTAAAGTTTTATATATATGTCGTGTTTCGAGTCAACACCAAACTTCCTTAAAAACGTTTTTATTCAGTGAGCTATCTACAGGTATTTTCGCTGAGAGATTATGATTCCAAGTGCAAATCTAAGTGACTTACACTTATGTCCAGATGTGTCTCAGTACCGTTCTTAGTTATGGGTTACACTTGAAGGTTAATGCTGATCTGATATATAGGGCTATAAATAATTAATGGTCGGGGATATAAGTTATGCTTTGGGCCATCTGTTCCTCGAAAGAAGTGGGTACTAAATATAATACTTGAAGATGTAATGGAAAGTAAGAGTTAAATGTTGTACAGGGAATTAAATTTTATAAGTCTAATTTAATTATCCTTACAGACACACACACACACACACACAAACACACACACACACACATATATATATATATATATATAATATATATATATATATATATAAAGTTCTTAAGTTTTTCTTGATGGATTGCTCTACTATATTTAAGTGACTTTCAATGAACTGTAGATCTGCTCTTTATGAAATATTTTCAAAAATATAAATTCCGGCCATCAAAGAAAAATTCTTGCCTTCTCCACAAGTTTCAGATATTGAACGCATGGTTTGACCGTTACGTTTGTCGGATGATCATCCAATCGAACATACTTTAAGAAAACACTTTGCAGTTTATTACCGGGTGCAAGCAACGAGTTAGGATTTGTGTTTGGCCCAAGGAAAGAAATGGGCATCTATGCCATAATCGCTTTTTGACAGTCTTGTACTCAGTATGAACAGACGATATAAATCATGCACAGCAATCTTTTATTTTAACAAGGCTCATTAAATTCCTTACTAAAGTTTGGATTTTGGTTTTTAGCTACCAGTCCGTAGATTTTTCAATCTTCAGTCCAATTGTGATCGGAAAGTAATTTTTCAATAAAATTCCTTTTGATTCTCTCTCCGGGTTATTTTCTTACTTTCTTATTTGCTTTTTCAATATTTTACATCTTGTGGATCTTGTAGTGTTATTTGTATCCATTTGAACATTTTTGCAAGAATTTACATCTGAAAACCATTTTTTCCTTACTTTTAGCGCATCAGTGTACATAAGCAATGTAAATATTAATGGCGACGTGACTACATACATAACTAAGTCCTTAGTATCAATTAAAAAGGACAGATGAATAAGTAAATTTTAGTTCACCGTAATGATAAGTTCTTTTGTATGATCTTACTAATTTAATAAATTAACGGGCAGAAATGTAAATTATGAATAGAACAAAAATGAAATTTTAATATAACTGACATATTTTAATATACTTACTATAAAACTTCTTATTCTTATGTACAAGCTGTATAAGAAATTCTTATCAAATAATGTTTCGCAGCCTTCAAAATGTTTATTGAGATTACTTTTGAAAGAGGTGAAATAATTCCCTAAAATTCTCAATTTTCTAAGAACCTACATAAATAGACATGAGAAAGATGTCTTTTAAGAATGATGACTATGAAGATACATTTTTCCTTTTTACAGCAAAAATTCTAAATATCTGACATCTTTCACGCTTTACTTCACAATCTTTGGGATGAGTATTTCATGTAAAGAGAGTATATGATGCCGTGTATTTTATTTATGGAAATGAGAAAGCCTATTCCTGCAGATATACTAAATTGTCACTTCAGGCTTTGAGAATTTCTCATAAAATAAACCAAAATATGAAACCTGAGAAGGAGCTAAGAAACGAATGTGATGATTTGCATTTTACACCCAATAGAGTCTGGAAATTGCTTTTTCCAATAATCTTTTAGGAATATTTTGGACAAACTTTTTCTTGCATATTACATTTTCAACGTATTCATGTTAACAACATGGTGTCAAAATTAACGAAAAAATTTTGACTGCAATTTAAAGAAGAACATTGGAATGGAATTGTTAAAAATACAAGAAGCCAAAAATGAGATATTTTGAAACCATTTTAAAAGTTATAAAATATCTAGTCGAATATTTTGATTGAATACATTATATAGAAGACTGGATTGATTTAAAAAAGAATAGATTTGCTGTGTGTAATAGATTTCTTAGTTTACTAGTAAAAGTGGTTTTTTGAAAATCAGTTTTTTAAAACGGTTTCTCAAAAGAGTAATAAAATGATTTAATAATCTTCCATTTTCTGGGTTTTTCCATATATTCTATACTTGAATTTGTAAACAAACTGAATAACAATAAATTTGAAAACAATTTATCGATATAAGATTGCTTATATCTACCCCAAGGTATTCCGTCAAATATTTCTCCAAGAATCCGCAATCTAAGGAGCTCATATTAATTGGTAAATTTTATTTTAGATTATTTTTTTCTTTGTTGAAAAATTTAAAACACTAATCTTTCATTTACTTATTTTTGATACCTAAGAATTTTTTTTAATTGGGTAATAAAATTCATTTAATGTTTTGTAATTAAAGTAAAGGACTTTTTACCTCTTTTAATTAATAATATATAGTTTATTTCATGAAATGTATTGTAAGTTATGATTAATGAAATTATAATTTTATTCATAAATCGCAGAGTATTCGTAAATTATTCTTTCCAACAATTATGAATACCTTACAATCCAATTTACAATAAAACTCTGTTTTTAGAAATATTTAAAAAAAACCATCTATTACTCTTTAATAACAGGAAATAGTTGTTTTTGAAGACAGTAAGTGAATATTACACGCAAACAATAACTAAATGGGAAAACTTATAAAATTTGTGAAACTTTTAAGAAATTTTTATTCAATTAATTTATGTACCTTCGATATTTAAATAATTGATTTTAAAGTATGTGCAAGAAATAATTACCGTAAAACCCGGTGTATAACGCGCAATTTGAAGAGAAAAAATAGCATCGAAATTTACAGGCGCGCGTTATACGCACTCACTCAAACTTTGTTATATGTTTACAATACGTGAACTCTGAATAAATACTATGATTTAAATAAACGAAATATAATTGCGAGGAGTATTTTAAACATGAAATAACACTAATATGAGAGTTTTGTAGGTATAAAAGTAGGATATATATTTTTAAATATTCCATTTAAATGAAAATTGCTTATTATCATTAGATATCCCATCTATATAATGGACATTTGATAATTAACTTGTAAGAAAAGAACATTTATAGAATTGTATGAGTTTTCATATAATGCTGATTTCTATGTCATTTTTAAATTAGATTTAGACACATTTTATTCAGAATTTGTTTATTAATTAAGGTATTATAGTTTATATTTTACATCGAAATGAAACAGCTTTATAGCAAAAAAAAATGTACTGTTTATCTCTAGAAAACAAAGATTAAGAGATGAATTTAATGCATGTGTGTACTTCAATAGATAATACATTTTAAACTACACGTCATTATTATAATAGTTTTCTTTTGTTATTTTTTAATTACTAACACTCATTTAAACATTTAACACCTTCGAGAGAGAGAGAATCACCTTTCATTCGACCACTTGAGAGTTCTATCTTTCCTTCTAAGCTCCCATTTGCTTGCAGAATCCGTACGTGTTCCATTCTTAAGGAACATAACATTCCCTCAACCCATTCAAGGAACAAAGCTAGGAAGGACAAAGGGGAAATACCGTATTTGAAAGCCCTTTGCTTTAATAGAGCTTCTTTATAAAAAGAGAGGGAATGATTTCTTTGGAAAAGTAATTACTCTAAGAAATAAGAGGTTAGAGGTTAATTAAGAGTCGAAGAATAAAGGTGGTTCTCTGGTGCTAGCCTTTGTCATGTAACTGATTGGTTAGGAAATATGATATGTTAGGAATTTATCAAATTTCATTTTGGAAAGGATTTTATTCGAATAAGTATTGGAAATAAAAATGTTAAGTTTGTGATATGTGTTTTTTCATACGGGTATCTGTTCAAGGTTTTTTTAAACGTAATTAGTAATGGATGGGGGTAAATATGTTTTGTTAATTAGAAAAAAAGAGGAATATACATATGTGTGAAGGAGGAATATATATATATACACTGCTGGCCACCGTAAATGCAACGACCTGAAGGAAGCACGCAAATAACATGAAATTTACAACATGTATTAGCGGAGGTGAGATATGCAAATAAATAGAATTTCAGCACACACACATCACGCACGCTTGTGGCGCCACCTCAAAGCGCTATTTAAGGCTTGGAGATTTCGACGATTTCAAGTTTGGCAATTGTGTTTTTCTTGTGGCTTTTTCAAAAAACGATCAGTTATGACTCGTAGAAAACAGTGATCAGCTTTTGATCAAGTATCCGAGTTCGACAGAGGAAGGATAGTGGCCTACCGAGATTGTGGATTATCTTTCAGGGAAATCGGTAGTCGTGTTGGACGAAACCAAACAACTGTAATGCGGATATATGACCGTTGGCTACAGGAGGGTATGACGGACCAACGTGGTCGATCGCATCTACCTCAATGCACCACTTCACGTGAGGACAGGCAAATTGTGCGCATGACAGTGATGGATTGCTCAGTAACATCAAGAACCATAGCACAGCACATTGAGTCTGTAAAGCATCATTCAGTATCTGCGCATACCATTCGACGCCATTTACAGCAGAGTGGTCTGTCCGCAAGACGTCCATTGCTTGGTCTACCCTTGACGCAGAACCACGGACGTCTTCGCCGCCAATGGTGCGATGAAAGAAGGATGTGGTTGGCAGAATTGAATGAAGTTGTCTTTACTGAAGAGTCACGCATCTGTCTGCAACACCACGATGGTTGGATTTGAGTCTGGAGACAATGTGGAAACAGGATGCTGAACAGCTGCGTTATGCACCGCCACACTGGTCCTGCACCGGGTATTATGGTATGGGGTGGTATTGGATATCACTGTCGCCTTCCTCTATTACACATTTCCGGTACTTTAAACAGCCAGCGCTACATCTCCGAGATGGTGGAGCCAGTTGTCCTTCCTTAAATTCAGGGCTTGGCCACAGCCATATTTCAACAGAATAATGCGCTACCACACGGGGCATGCATTGTCCAAAGGTGCTTCGCCAATCACCAGATTGAATTGCTTCCCTGGCCGGCTCACTCTCCGGATCTTTCGCCGATAGAAAACATGTGGTTCATGGTTGCTCAACGAATGACCAAGATTACAACCCCAGCTGCCACACCAGATCAACTTTCACAATGTGTGGAAGCTGCTTGGTCTGCTGTACCCCAAGAACACATCCAAAGTCTCTTTGAACCAATGCCGAGGCGTGTGGCAGCGGTGATCTCCAACAATGGCGGCTACTCTGGTTACTGATTCTGGCAGGTACCACACTTCACAGAATTCTATAAATTTTATCATTTGATACTTGGTCAACATGTTATCTACAAAACAAATTTTGTTGTGCTATCTCTTGTCTTTCTCGGTGTTGCATTTACGGTGGCCAGCTGTGTGTATATATACACAGTCGACTCTCGATAATTCAAAGTTTGAGGGACTAAAGAAAAATTTTGAATTATCAAGAGTTCGAATGTTTAAGACGGTAACACAAAACACTCCCAAAATACCCGACGTAAAATTTTTTTCAAACACCTTTAAATTTTAAACTGTGTAATAAAACAACAATTGTACTTGTGTATAAATTATACTTTAACGTTATTTTAAAAAGTACATATTATACAGTGTAAATATTATACAGAATTTAAAAATCCTGTATTAAAAAGCATACACTTATGTAGTAATTCTCGAACAATACTCCTTTCACTCCCCACCAAATCACCTCCATTCCTCAATTGAAATAAAATCGGTTCACAACCATTTCCCCCTCAGACGCTGTCCCCAACAGGATTGGTTTTTCAAGGCAGGGCCCAGTTAGGACCATGCTCTTTTTTGTGCTACCTGATATAAGTCACACATATGAGAGATAAATCATCATGTCAGTCCTACGCAAAATACACCATCCTACGCATCTCTTCTTCAAAATGGCGTAACAAGGCCACATGTTAAACGAAAGATATGGACGGTTGACAGCAGGTACAGCCAGAACTGTTTACTTTAAGAAGGAAAGCAATAAAACTGTTTTTTCGCCTGAGGAACCAGGAAACATAAAGATAGGGTAGCAGATCGATGGTCATCAAAGGGGCTACGTTACAGTTGAGACACGCAGAGTCAATACAACACAAAACATGTAAGCTCCAACCTGTTTGCTATAGAACTAGATAGTAAGTGTTCGAATTGTCGAGGTTTTACTAGATAACTTCGAATTATTGCGTGTTGTAGTCTGGTCAGCCTCAGATTTTACTTCGAAATACTGAGTGCACCAACACGCATTGCTTAGTTCGAAATATCAAGAGATTTTCTAGGGGCTTAGCATATACCTCGAATTAGCGAGATGTTCGTTTTATCAAAGGTTTGAACTAGCAAGAGTCGACAGTATATAAGAGATTAGGTTCCACAAAAAATAAAGATTGCATGTTATTTGTTAAGTAATGTTAAAATGGGGTTTTTTCCCACAACAATTTTCATGGATCCTATATTTTTGGGGTGAATTAAAAAAGAAGAAAAAAAATCTGTAGATGCTTTAAATTTATATCTATAAAATTAACCTAATATTATATAAAATTACAACGTATAAACGAATTGTAAGATGTTTCAGGTTTCCCATATTATAATCAAGTGTTTTAGAAGCTGAAAAAAATTATATCTTCATTTAAAATTTATTTACATATATAAATATTTAGAGAAATAATATATAAAGTTAGTATATTAGATTGTCAAGATGCAGTAATGAGTCATATCTGGTGAAATAAAATAAAAAAATTATAATTTAAAAATTCTGTATGTTTTGTCGATTCATAAAATTACTGTAAAATAAATCATATATTACATAAAACAAGTATTTTTCTAAGCAACATAAAACTAAATTTATTCTCTTAGTTTCAGGTAACGTTCCTTCCCCCAAATAGAAAAAAAATTACAAATAAACTTTAAAAAAATTATTGCTTTTCAGATCCAGTAAATACTATTTTAAAAAATTCCTTGTGATTCACCATCCGTCTATAGCATTCTACTACGAATCGTAAGATATGTGTTGAAACCTTTTTCTCTCAATTTTCATATTTTTTAAAGCAAGTGTCAATATATTACAGAAAAAAATAAAAACACTTTCTACCTTTAAAAAAATGATCGTTGCATGAATAACTAGCCTGAAGAAGCATGGAAAATATGAATGATTGAAGCATTGATCATATATAAGTTTATGAACTGACATGAAAGTATAGATTTGACTTTTTGCTGCTTCAAATACTGTTTTTGGAGTTTGCAGAATATAATGCTATTCATTTCTGTCTTCTAAAATAACTATACTTGAACAAATATGATGTGAACATCGAGAATCAATATGAGTACTGAATAGAATATTCATGGATTTTCGTTACAAAGAAAAAAGGCCAAATGTTTCGTTATATTCAGCTTATTGACTTGACTTTTATACTTAAATGTGTGTCAAATTGTCTACAATATTTTAAAAAATCATGGGTTTAATATAATGTATGTATTAGAAAGAAAATAGTTTTTTTTATTATATATTCTCTTGTAAAAGATTTAAGGTTGATATTCTGATATTTTTATGTGATATTTCTATGGTTACGATCATGACAAATAATTCAACACAGGCCTTTAATAATTTTTTTGGGAGAAATATAAGGTCACAGTGTTATATCTATTGTTTCGTTAGTTTAATTTTTTTTTAAAATTTCAAAATGGGAAATAAAATAATTTAGTGAATTCAAATCATTTTGTTAAAAGGCAAAAAAAAAAAAAAAAAAAAAGAAAGAAAGAAAGAAAATATTAACTCAGATACATTTATAAAAATATCTCCGAAGCATAAAATAAGCGATTTAAGAAATTTATTAAAATATTTATATAAATATGCTTCAAAAATTTATGACTCAACAGTATTATCAGAAAATAAACTACCGAGGGAAATTCTAAGTAATAAATATGCATGAATATGTTAATTAAATTTGCTCAAGTGGAAAATGTAACTTGCAACGGATACTTTTCCATTTGAGCATAAGAAAAACGAAATGATTTGAAGATAATGTTATGAGTGAGGTAATTTAATTTAACTTTAACTGAAATACGTGTTTGTGTTCTTGAAAAAAATAGAAATTAAAATTCATGGTAACCTTTTTCAGGCAAAATGAATATAATATAAAACATTAAAAATGAAAGTATATCTTTCTAAGAGAAATAAGGCATTTTAAACATTTTTAGGAGGTTTTATTTGTCTTCCATGCATTTTAAATGACCTTTGAAATGTTCCATTTATGCAAAATATGCATTCACTAAAAAATATTATAATAATAAAAAAGTAATGAAAATTTATTTCTGCCCATTAAGTGAATTTTTACGTTTAAAAAATAGATTTTGTCAATAGCATGCAGATTAATTTGCAAGAAAGGTTTCAGCTGAAATAATGCTTATCAGTTATCGCTATACGTAAGAGATGATTTTTATTTGAGAACCTTCTATGTTCAGTAAAAATAAAAAAAATTAAAAATTAAGTGATGGTAATGGTATGTGTTGCTAAAAATCAAAATATGTCATTTTTAAATGGAACAAGTTTGATATCCTGGGTTTACGCGCCAAACGCTACTTGGCGCGATAAAGAATCACGCCAAGCAGCGCATGTCATTGGAATAGAATCCAAGATGGCGGCCTAGCGGTAAGAGATCGTCAGGAAAACAATTTTAAAGAACTTTTGAAGTACAGTAAAATCTATTTCAAATGAAAAATTGAGAGTAACCGAGTAATAAAAAATAAATATAAATATAATCTAAAAAATATTTACTAATAGTAGTATTATACAATATATAATAAATAATCTATTACATTAAATTTTATAGTTAATATTATATGTAACATTCATATAAGATTATATAGTAATAATCATTGTATATTCATATAGTATGATTTAACAATAATTATTTTATAAGAAAAACCACATCGTATTGTAATATAAGAAGCATACATAAGAATACCCATTTAACATAATAATTACAAATAAGCAACAAAATAACAATTATAAACGAACAACATAATAATAATAATAAATAAATAACATAATACTACTTTTAAATAAATAACATAATAATTATAAGTAACATAAGTAATAATAATTATAAAAAATATAATAAAATGCAATTATTACAAATAACAAATATTATATGATTATCACATATAAAAATAATTGTTTTTTATATTATATTATTAAAATAATTATATAATGTATATTAAAATTAGAATATCAAATAAAAAGTACTTAAAGCGTGCAATGTTCCAAAAACTGCAATTTCCTTCAACGAATTTCATCGAACAAGGAACTTTAAGAAAACATTTTTAAAAAGTAAATTAAAGTGAAAATGGACGATATATATTTATAGCAACAATTAAAAGTACAACACGCATTCTTTTTTTAAAAAAATATCCTAGTACTCACCGATGATATTAGAAATATCCGCATTCGAAAATAGCACAAAATAAAACAGAAGACTGAAATTATACCTTACAATAGAGCAAATGCAATTAAAATGGTTAAATTGTTGAAGAAATCGAATTAAAATCGTCTATAATAAATAGGGTTACCACGGAGAAAAAAAACAAAAAAAAAGTAACTGTAATATACGTTAGCCTCATGGCAACCACATTGCCAGATGTTAAAAATATCAAGGTAACCATATTGTAATGTTATCCCCTATCTTGGCGAACATAAACAACAACTTAGCGTGTAGACTCAGGATATCAAACTAGCATTTTTTAAATTACAATATACCATAAATAATAAAAAAGATAATTTGTTGACGATATGTAAGTTTTTGACTGATAGTGAAGCTCAAAAACATTTTTGCCTAAATAATGCTGATTTTAATTAGAAATATAACAAAGTTTCTTAGACTAAATGCTAAATATTACTCTCGGCAAATATTTAGCATCCGACGCAAATTAAAAATTAATTCAAGCGTCCAAATTTGGTAAAGAGGCCTCCACTAGATAGTGCCACCATGAAATGGCTCTCAATTTTAGGAATGTGCCGTGTCTGCAAAGACTAAGATGGTAAAAGGCAGCCCCATTAAAAAATAACTTTGTGGAGAAGAAGAAAACTCTGGGTATTTCATTGTATGTTGTTTACATTTATCTTTCAACAGAAATACATTTTTTGAAGTCTCAAGCAAATACTGTTCTGCATGTGCATCCTAAAAAACAAGAATACATATATGGAGTTTTTCCTCATAAAAATAGTCTCAAAGCTTTTTGTAATATAGATATATTCGTCAGTTAGTTATTCATGTTGATGGTAGCTGATATTGAAAAATGTTTTTATTTAGATATCCTTCTATGCTGGTTTTTACATTTATATATTGTACAGTTGCTAAATAATTTGAATCATATGAGAAAAATCCGCATATGTGAGTTATTTCTAGACAGTAAAAAAATATAATTTAAAATTATTCATGTGTACTATTTATCCTCTTCTCCAGATTACGAGAAATAATTTTCTTGCAGTATTTTATTACGTAAAATATGTTACCTGTTAATAATGCCTAACAATGGTCCATCATAATATTTTGTACATTACCTCAGATTATTTTTTTCTTAACAATTATAGACATGTATGAAATTATTGACTTATAAAAATATAATCTTAATTTTATTTAATATTCTCTCCAAGTTCAGCTTGTTAATTCCTAATTTATTATCATTTCCAATAAAATCATTTCTTAAGAAGATCAAATGAATTGAGTTTATTTTGAAGCTTCAAAACAGTATTCTTTAAATGAAAGAAAATGAATAATAATAATAATGCATAGAATAGTAAATTATGTTTATTGTATTGTTTGTTACTGAATGAGCCTTATTGAAGTCGGCTGTAGATCGATTTATGATAGTAAAATAGACTTTCCCCCCAAAACATTGAATAGATCTTATACTAAATAAGCAATCAGTATTGAGATACGAAGCGCGTGCGGAAACTAAGTACGGTTAAAAAAAATTGGAAAAAAAATATTTTTTACGAAACGCTTACATGAATTTATGCATATCAGAAATAATTTTTCTACATATTACCACCATTGTTCAGGTATTTTTCACATCAGAAACTCAACTTGTCTATATCCTAAGGAAAGGTAACACCAGTTAACAGTTTTTTTTAAATTTGTGGAAACTCATTACAAAGCAATCTTATTGTAAATCGTTTGTTTACAGGAACTCTCTCATTCCCTTTTTCAACCAAACCATCCTTAACAACAGAAGGTCTCCCACTCCGTGCTTTGTTTTGAACTTTGATTCACCCATCATTGACTTTTCAAACACACTTTTTCACCATTTAATCACTCATTACATTTTCACTATAAATATCTAACAGTTGAAATTGATATTCAATTGGTTTACGATCAGAAAACGTGTTATAGAATGCACTTCTTAGTCGGCGAAATCAGCAATCGTTTTACACGAGCATTGAACGATCCATGACACATGTACAATAACAAAATCCGGCTGTAATAGGACTAAAAAAAATCCGGCTGTCACTGGACTAACAATCAAACAGAGTCACGTGTGCGCGAGGGTTGAACCGCTAAATCACCACTGTGGTTGCGGTAGAGGACTCGAATCTTGAGGTATTTCAATATTAAAAAAAATAATCTGTTTTTCTCCACCATTTCTATCTTAAATAGCATTAGAACAATTCATGAGAAATCGATAGAACTATCACGTTCCATAGAGATTTATGTATTAAAAGTTATAATTAAATGATTGACAAAATTCTTACATTTAATCATTTAAGTGAATAAATAGCGTCATATGGAATAGGAAATTTTTAGTATCTTCATCATAGAAAACTTGGAAGAGTGTTTCTTTGAATGGGAAGTTATCACGGACCGAAGGTCACAGGTGTGAGAGGGTTCGAGGAAGAAGCAGACATATGGACATAAAATAGATAATTTTATTTAATCTTTAGCACTTTATGGAATACACATTTATAACTAAACACTACGAGCAATATGAAATCTTAAGCCGTAATCAGATAACTAAATTATGGAAGGTACTTATCTGGAGTGGCATCTCCTTGTATGATCCTTCTTGAAGCTCGATAGCACGGTCAGCTTCAAGGCTTGGTTACTTAACTCCTTCCTGGTAGATTCTCCGTCTACTATTAATCTTAATATGCGCGACCGCCAGTCGCTGTTTATTAACATTTGGATTTCTGATTAACGATCCATACTCATAATAACCATTAACTCGCATAATAAAACGATATGCACTTAAATAGTAGTTACATTTGCATAAAATTAAGTAATCTCTATGGAAAATGGTTTATAAACTAAAATCACAGTTAAAGAATATTTTCCCCAAGAGGATGAGTTGAGAAAACCAGAATAGAACCCGTTACAAAATCAAGTATATTTTATTTCGCCATTCAGAAGACTGAGCATGAGTTTGGCAGCAACCCAAGCGAATACCCTCGTCCTGATTCCATTGCTTTCAAACTGAATTGTGACATACTTAGTCATGGGATGAATATTTGAGTTGAGTGGGAACTATTTTTTTAAAAGTCATTTTGTGCAATCTATAAGCTCAGAAGCATTTTCCGACCCGGATAAAGTGGGGCTCGGTGACAAACTGACTTGAGGAATTTGTACCAAAATTCGTTTTATAGAATAATAATTTTTGATATATATACAAATTGGAAGAGGAAATAATAAATGAAAACGATAAACAACATACAAAGTCGTCAATAAATTACGAGGTTAATTCAAAAATTACTAACATTTTTCGTTCTACAACTTTATTAAACAAATAAAGGTGCATGGCAGTTTCATTATTTTTCGATACAGTCTCCGCTTTGAGCAAAGCACTCGGTCCAGCGAGTCACAAGCTTCCATATGCCTTTCTTGTAGAACGTTTTCAGTTGTTCATGAAGCCACTATCGCACCGCATCCCGACGTCCATGCCTGAGGCAAATTAGCCAACATCTCAAAGCTTCCTTGATGAGTTCAAAGAGATGCAAGTCTGAGGGAGTGATATCTGAACTGTAGGGAAGGTGTTTCAGGGTTTCAAAGACAAGTTGATTGTTGTGGTAAGCATTCGTGGAACCGATCGCGAACACACTTTATGGAATTTGAGTTCACCGTATATAATCTGATAAACAGAAACGTGACTGTTGTTTAAAGAAGATGCGATATCATTTGTGGAAACTCGCCTATCTGCTGTAACTCTCTCTCGAGCTTGCTGAATGTTGCCGTTAGTGGTCGAGGTTGACAGCCATTCAGCTCACTCATTTTTGTGTTACACTCATTCTTCCATATTTAAACTGTCCGATTCCCCCAAAAAAGAAACTATCTTACGAAAGTAAGCTTTTTTTCCGTATTGTGACAAAAGTATCCAGGTAATTTCAGCACCTTTCACATCCTTTCACCACAAGAAACTAATCATTCTTCATTGCTCGTCTTTGGTGCTTATGCTGTTGAATCTAGATGGCAACTGTCACGAGTGTGATTAGATTTTGCACTCGTGATCACAGAAGTTCCAACTTAACGCATGTGTATGTAAACGCTACTTATCTTTATTTAATAAAATTGTAGAAGGAAAAGTGTAAATAATTTTTGACTTGCCCTATTAAACAACAACAAAAATTACTTATTTCGTATACTTATAAAATACAGCTTGATAAGCAACTTTCTAAGGTTCCATATGTGATTTCTTTTCATTTTGTATGCTTTATATCGAATATGGTGGTTATAATAATTTGCTTTTGGACTAATATGGATTTGTTGGATAAAATGTCAGGAAATAAATCATTCATGATTTGATCTCAAGTATTATTAATTTATTTTCATCTTAAAGAATACAGCCTCAGGCTAATACATAAATATTTTTGTATTACAATCAACAAAAAGGAAAACGGAACCATTTGTGAATTTGCACCTTCTGTACTTTCTCCATTAGCAATCTTCTTCAACCTGCTTTGTGAATGGTACTAGGACACTTAGCACAATTATCTAGTAAATTTCCGGAACAAATCATTACCTTTTGTTTGTTGACTTCCTGTCACTTTTTCAAAATGTGTGAATGCAGTTTTCCGGAAATTAACGAGGAAGTATGAGTTTTTTCTACTACAGAGCTTCTAAATCGATCACAATGCATATTGAAGAATATCGAAACACACGATGCATTACCCTTTTTCTTTCATATATTCAAACAATGTTTCTAAGAATGAAACTAGTCTGGCAAACAATATTCACAAATAGATGGATATTTTTAACTTAACGTGTGTTATAGTGTCTTCGGAACAAAAAGATGAAGGGTGAAATGTTGTTTAGCATTTAAGACAATTTTACAAATCTATAGAGAGTTTCACAATTGTTTTTAATACTATAGTATGTCTTATTTTTTTACGGTTATTAATTATACTTTAGATGAGTTTAATGAGGTATTTAAAGTAAATAATATATTTTTTTTGTATTAGTGTTGCTCATAGGTTATCATTGAAGTTTAAAAACCATTAATCTGGTTATCATCAAAAAATTTATAGATGGTTTGATTTATTCCACTAAAGACTAAAACACATATATGAAAATCTACCCAGAGTTACAATGGCGAATGACGCTGACAGTTGTGCCGATGGGTGTAGGTTCGAAACCCGAAGAAGGTATGGATGTTTGCAAAGATATAGTGCCTGGGCAGCACTCTAAATATTCGTTCAGCCACAAGTCCTCCTGAGAGGTTGGTGGAAGGGGAAAAGAGGTGAGGTATCCCTGAACATCTCCCTCAAAATTGGGGAGGAAGCGAGTCAAATCGTACTGTTCCCTATATCTTGCTCAAAGCTGCGGATAACGTCAGATGTAAAAACCAGCCCCTAGCCAAGTTGAATTTTATATAGGCCTCAATCTGACACCTCCGACTGGGTGTTATCAGAAACAACAACAACAAAAAACAACTCATATATGAAATAAAAAAGTTTTCAAAACTTGGCGTAAATTGACATATTTCGAATCATGAAGATGCAAAATCTGAATTTTTTTAATAATATCTTTTTCCATTTATTTTTCGGTCTCTTTTCTCTTTCCAAAATTCCTGGCATAGACAGATTTCTAAGACTTAATCAGTATTTTGTTGTCACCGGATATGTTCACTTTGAGGATTGTAAGTACCTAATGCAGCGATTCCCAGACTGTGGGCGTGACAACCCTACGTGGGGGCGCGAGCATATCGAAAAGTCGAACGCTAAATATTAGTTAAAAAATTATTAATTTACCGAAAGGAAGCAAAACAAAACACATTCAGGCATTATAAAAAAGTAAATATACAATCACACTGATATAATATGCTTATAAATGTATTTGATGATTAATTTCTAAATACTAAATTAAGAACAAGTTTAATAATTGCTAGTAACTCCTATATGCTGGTCTTGCAGATCATAGGTTTTCAATGGTAGGTTTAAGGATAGAAATTGATACTCTAAATTCAATAGGTTTCCTAGACGGTTGCACAGATTTCGACGAGAATGCTTGATGTGGTGGATATAAGGCAGAGAGCAACAGAGAGAAGACTATTTTTTAACGGCATTTGTACTTTTAGAAATGGATGATTGAGAAAATAAATATTAATGAAAAATCATTTTGCAATCAGTTCTGCTTCAAAAATTAGAAAGGAAATGTAACATAATACTTATCTTATTACTTTAAAGTAACTTATTAGTATATATATATATATATATATATATATATATATATAGTAACATAAAATGAAAGAAATACATGACATAATAAAGTTGATAATACAAAATTATATCACTAACAAAGCTAGAAGATATAAACCAGATTTCAAGAAACACAACTTTAAAAAATGATGGAAAAGTCTATTGTAGAAGACCAGCAAATTTAGGGTTAAATATATTTTATGGATCCAACCTTCCCGTTTCAGCAGAAATTTTCAACATAATAGCAAAACATAACCATATTGAAAAGTTAGGCCTAAAACCAACCACGAGTATTTTGCAATCAACAGAAAAATAAAATAAAAATAAGAAGAAATAATAGAAAATATGATAGGAAATGAATCTTGACAAAATACAAATAAAAATAGTTTTGAAAAGGAAAAATAAAGCAAAATCTTACATGAAAAAATGCAAACATCAGGAGAAGTGGGGGAAAAAAGTTCTTTACGTACGAGAGCTACCACGCTAAATGACCGTTAAGGGTGACGTGTAATATTGGTAAAACCAGAAACAAAAATTAGTTGCGCCACCTGGATAGTTTTTTGTAATTAAACAAAGCAAACAAAAATAAATTGAAAATAATATAAAAACAGAAGGAGAAAAAACAAAGAATAATACTTAAACATTAAAAAGGAGAATTAGAGAGATAATTTAGAAATATATTTAAAAAGGAAATTACTTGGATAGTTGTATTCCAAGCTATTATTGCAGAATAACTTAAAATTATTTGCGTAACATCATTATCTGTGACTAAATCGTTATTTCTTTTTATAAAATTTAAGATGATATTTTTAAAAATAGATGGAGAGATGTAAGTTACTTTCCCAAAAAGGCATTTTAATAATGTGAAAATCAAAAGAGTCTATTTTATCAAAAATATTACTAATTAGTATATTACTCTTAACAATTAATTGTAGGTCTAAAAAGTTTGCAGAGTCATTAATATAATTGGTTTTTAATAATTTCAGATATTGGGGATAATATTTAAAACTAGGAACATAATTTACTATATTACTAAAGATTATATATATATATATATATATATATATATATATATATATATATTACTTAAAGTAACATACACAAAGTGTAGTACTTATCTTGATAATTTGTACGGTTTATAGTTAAGGTCACGTTTTGTAACATCAATATCAATGTGCATTATTATTGCATTGAATACATTGCTATTCTAAGGTGGGAGACGTGGTGAAAATTATTATTGAAAATTGGGTCGCAAATATTGAAAATTTGAGAAACACTCTGAGTTAGTGTAATTACCGAAAAAACTGATAGTCTCGGAATTTGTGTTGTGTTCTTATTAAAATACAGGATGGTTTTACAGAAACGGTATAACGGTAGATATAAATTTTAAACCAACTTTATGTAGATGCCTGCATCAATGGTTTGCGGAGAGACATTAATAGAAAATAGATTTAAAGAAAATAGATTTCTCTATTGTTGTCAAAACATATTTAAGTCAGTGGGACTGCAACAGAATAGTTTCATAGTATACAGGACAGGGTTCCACAAAATGTAACTGCAATTCAAAATCTACAAATAGAAGAAAAAATCAATTGTTAGTAATTCAAAGTTTCTCTAATCTTTGGACACGTAATCTTTTAATGAGTAATCATAATTTGACAAAGTTATTTGAAACTCATTTCCTAAATTTCAAGTATACTTAAAAATCGTTAAATTGATCTTTATGTTCCATTGTATTCACTTTTCAAATATCGGAAAATAAATAAATAACAATGAGTTTCAACATTTTACTGCTATGTGAAATCCATCATAACTTTAAAAGAAGAAATGCATATAATGAGTTTTTTTTATATAAATTAGAGCATAGCCTTGTGCCTTGTTACTGTCAAGTTATTTTAATGATTTGAGAGTATATAAACTTCTCAATTATTTTTATTGCAAAAATCAAATGTTTAGTACAAAATAAAATATACTTGGTAGCTAAAAATTGACATTTGAATCAATCTGCATACAAGTTCTTATGTTTTATACCAACTGCATATTCGCTTGATATATTAACCCCACAGCGGGGCAGTGATAATGTTTTCTTCTAGCGAAACATTATTTTTCTAAAAAATAAAATAAAAATAAATAAGAATGAAAACTGATTAGTAGTTCAATAACTTAGTTTTACGTTGAATTACTGGAAAAACCTTTCCAAGCACAGATCAATTCCACAATTATTACACCAGAATCATGTTTCCACTCTTATCATTACCCATTTATATTCAGTTTTGAACAACAATTATTGCATTGTCTTGTAGGCTAACGTTTTACAGGAGTAGGAGGAATATAGGATAGAAAATTTCATTCACTAGGACTGGCAGGTTTATCTACTACTAGATTTATGTACTAGGATTATTTTTATCCAGAAGCTGTATCATTATATTTATTTAAAAGCTCTGCTATTACTCGAATTCGAAGTTTTAAAAATGTAATACATTTCCAAGCTGCATTTTATAGAGTAAAAATGATTTCCAGAGTACATTTTATAGAAAATGAAAAATATATTTTTATAATATTTTTTCAGGCGTTTTCAGATTGTTCGATGAAGGGATATTTCCTGATCCCAGTGATCTACAAACACCACCCATAGTAAATTAACTAAAAAATTACCCCGTGTAATACTCGGGCATTACATTTTGGACTACTCGTGCCATACCCGAGATTATCTCGAAGAAGACAGTTAAAAGGTTAATATTGAAATAAGCATACACACACATGAAATGATTATTGTTGTTTGGAGGAAAGATCTTCTTTCCAACAATTAAAATTATCTCATTTCTGTGATTAGTAGACATAATTTATAAAAACTAACTCATCAAATTCATTATTTGTGTAAGATTGAAAAACTTGTTTGTAAGTTGCATTAACATTGACAAAAACTGAGATAAAATATTTATTGAGAAAAAACTCTACATCTTATGGAAAAATGACTGTGCAACAGAGATAAAAGCATGCATTTAAACTTATTTATACAAATAAGAAAAACAAAAACAACTAAAAGTATCAATCTTTTATCAAACATCTATCAAACATTTAGAATATAAATCATGTACTTTAAAAAAAAAACTTGTCACTCACACGCCATCTATGACGCCATTATATTTTATTGAAGACATGTGGTAATACTTTCCTCCGAGTTTTCATATCCCTTTTGACAACACATATCCATCTTGACAGAATAGAAATAAGAAACTTTTATACACTTATGTAAGAGACCCGAGGCTTGAATATAAGCAGAAAAATGATGAAGAAGCTAAAATATCGTCTTTGCAAAAAATATGTGTGTTCGAATTTTAGTATTTCCGATGCTGTTTTCTAACTCTCGAAATCAGCAATACTGCAATTGTGATACTTTGTGAAATCAGTACAACACCAAAGATCGTATTTGATAGCTGTCATTCAAATAGTTCTATGTATATGGGCTGTTTGAACCAGCAGTAAAAAATTATTTTCAATCATTTTCAATAAATCATTTATTTTCCGTATATCTATTTTCCGTTTCTTCTATTGATCTAGAATTTTGATGTATTTGTCACGATAGGAAATTTTAGATAAATTTCTATGCAATAGGAAACGAAACATTAAAATCTTGCGATTATAAAAATAAAGATCGTGAAAGTCAAATGTGAAAAAAGATTAACAAAGAAATTTAAATATTAGCGAACTTACAGCGTTGCCACTAAAATAATTCTCATTTTAATTTTAAGATTTTTTTTTTCTGAATGAAAGTCGAATTTAAGAAATCTATTTAATTTAAATTTTCTTATTTTTGTGTAAATAGGATCTGATGTCCATTTAAGGTAACTAGGCCATAAAAAGGCTTCAAATTTTGCATTTTTTTTTAAAAAAAATTTACTTTTAAAAGGTAGAGCGTTCTTTGCTGCATCCATAGATGCATTATTTATGAGAATTCAATTAGTAGAACGTTAGAAAAGTGAATTTTTAAAATGTAAGCAAGTATGATGTAACTATGATTCAGGTGCACTTTCTGCAAAATTCGTTTTTTATATAGTATGTATTGTAAAATCTAAATTTTCTATACACAGAATGTAATTTTTCTGTATTATGTGTTCAAATTTATTAAAAATTCTACATTTTTTGTGCAAAAATTACGGCACATTTAAATGATTATTTGCAAAATATTAAAATTAAATTTTGTTTTTTGAAATGTTGATTATGTTTAGTTTTGAATTTATAAAGGCTCAGTGTAGTTCTTAAATTCAAAATTTAGTGGATATAGTACAAAGTTGATCTTGAGGATTATTCTAAATTAAATACAGAGCTTGTAAAATAGACATTTCGTTTTTTCTAACTACTTATTATTAACATTTCAATGCTTATGAATAACTCTATATGCTTATAACTGTGGTTTTACTTTAAATAATAAATACTCATATGTATCATTACAAAAACAGAGACTCTTTTGTTATGATTTCTTAAAAACAGATTTCCATTAAAATTAGACATCAAATTAACTTTTTTAAATTCATTAAATAAATCTTTGAGTATTTTTAAAACAGTAAAAATATGTGTAAGGAATTTTGTAATATCCTGTATTGATGATGTTCAAAGTGAAGTAAAAATACAAACACTTATGAATATATAATTTTGGTATTTTAAATGGAAGAAGGTGTTAATTCGTAATAACACGTGCGGATGAAGCAAGGAAAGATTAATTAGACTTCCAAATTATCTGGAATTTTAAGCGTTTAACTTAAAAAGTGAGAAATGATGCAAAATAATCCAATTAATTATGGTAGGGCTTTATATTGTATTAAAAATTATTATTTTACAAATTATAGATGAACATATCTTTATTTGCAATTTTCTCAAAATCTACTTTACGTACACAGTGATGATATTTTACATATTATATAATACACAACTTTTCAACAAAGTGAATGAATATTTTTTTCAAATAATCATTCAAAATTTCTAGATATAGCACAATTTCTGCATAACATTTAATTGAAAATTTAATCCCTAAAATTAGAAATTTTTTAAATTTTTATAAATTTATTTTTTAAAATTCCATTTTATATATTTTTTTATGGATTGTTATGTTTGTAAAACCTATGTAAAATTTTATAGGTGCATATGGAATGAATTTCATGCAAAGTGTACCTAATGATACGAACATGTCTCAAAAATAAAAAATAAATAGTTATTGATTATTTATAGCTCATACAGATTTATTTGTAATTTAAAATTGAATTTTTACATTAACAAGTACATAAATCTAGAAATAATTCAACATAAAAATTTTGCTTCCATTGCTTTTAATTTAAGTAAGTGAGAATCATTTAATTATGGTGTAAAATAGCTCATTTCTTTTGTCGCCCACGTCCCAGTTACCTTAAATATAAATCATGATATTTATACTTTGCAAGCGATATTAAAACATGGACAGTGATTCACTTTCGATAAAACCACAACTTTTACAACTGACGATATTTATTAGTAAGTGAAATCCTTACAGATATCCTTTCAGATTTAAAAGCTACGACAAGAAAATTTCCCCTTAAATGTTAATTACCATCTTTGTGTATCAAAAATCACCATGTCGTCAACTATATATATATATAACATATATATTCAATATATATATATATATATATATATATATATATATATATATATAAAGCTGGGTGTCCAGCTTTAATGTGACCCAATAGCTAATTCCCAAACTGTTTGGTTTAGATATGCACTTCCATTTTGAAAAATGTTTAAAAAAGGCAAAGAATGTTTTTACGTGCTTTTCGAACCTAAAAACCCATTTACAGAAAATTTACAAAAATTAAATTTTTATACGGTCCCCAGGTCCTATTACTTATATTTAGGAATAGATGCAGTACACAAAAACAAAGTAAACACAAAAAGTTTCATTTTATTACGATAAAAACTGGCCGAGTTATGGAACTTTGAAAATCATACATTTTCTCCATTTTCAAGAAGCTAGTAAGGGGCCGTCTCTAAAGTGAAATTAGTTGGAACTCGGCCATAAAACTTTCGCTCTTGCACGTCATTCATATGTAAATCGTTTTTAAATTTAAAAGCATACATAATTGAGTACTTAAGAAATAAAATGTATTCTGTGTACGTGTAAAACATTGAAGAAATGAAATATTTTGGAGGAAGAAAACGTTTCAAAAGCAGTTCCAAGAAAACAGACTTATATGCTGTGGCATCAGTCTGATTTGCCTTTTTTACTGATCATGACGAACGTTAAAAATCTGTTGTGCAGTCGCTTGCAATTGCATACAGTCGCATTCTACTATTACAAATTCTAGTACGGGAGAACGAGATGTATACAAATGAAGAATACTGCGAAATGGTACTGTTTCATGGGCAGCGTAATCGAAATATGAGAGAGGCGGCAAGACTATACCATTAAATTTCCCACTCGAAGACATCTATTTTATTGCACAATTGCCCGTGCTGTTCAACGCTTGTATAAAACTGGGAGTTGTCATAGACGTATTCCCTTGTCTCGTGCCACACATCGTACCTTCACCATTATTTAAGTTAATTTGGTCATTCTGATATAATAAAGCCCCCGATTCATGATTGGTGCATCATTCCACATTATGCTATAATTTGAATGGCAAATACTGTATTATGTTGCTGATATTTGTTAAAACAACTGTTTTAACCTTTTCGGTACAAGTTGTATTTCTTTTTAATTTTTATTGTTTGCTATACAGCAATACAAATTGTCAATGTATGATGTCTTACTACGATGTTCATTTTACTATGACGTTTTTCTTTTGCGCTTTCTGTAGATAGTGAACTATTGTTCTCTAAACTCAATTTATATACGACCCCACTTTTCTGAGCAACTCAGATGCTTCAAATTTATGTAGGCATAACTAGGTCAGTTTTTATCGTAATAAAATGAAGCTTTTTGTGTTTACTTTGTTTTTGTGTACTGCATCTTTTCCTAAATATAAGTGATAGGACCTGGGACCATATAAAAATTTAATTTTTGTATTTTTTTTGTAAATGAGTTTTTTGGTTCGAAAAGCACGTAAAAACATTCTTTACCTTTTTTAAAAACATTTTTCAAATTGGAAGTGCATATCTAAACCGAACGGTTCGGAAATTAGCTATTGGGTCACATTAAGGCTGGACACCCTGTATATATATATATATATATATATATAACGAATCGCAAGGAATATTCACATTTTAATTAAATTTAACATTGATGAAGCTTTTTCAGTATTAAATTATATTGGTGATTACTCGAGAAGCATAATGATGATAAAGCTTGGCAGATTTTCTTATACCTTCATTTTTTGTATTTATGTAAAAAACGCTCACACAAACATAGAACAAATAGCACAAACAAAACACGTGCGCATATAAATGACAAGGCAAGAAGAGGCTGAATTTTTGATCAAACTGAAGCTTATATATCAAACGCCAACCAGAAGTTCCAAAACTCACATGACTTCCGTGGCCGGCTCTTGTGATTAGTGGGCAGCAATCACATGATGTGGCTTGCATAATGAGTACTCTAAATTCACTGACTACATAATATTCATAAGTTTAAAGTTACGTTTAATTCCCGTTTGGAGGGTAGCTAACAATTATTTCTTTAAGTGATATCTGGTAGGTCAGGACTATTAAAAATTAAAAAACCATCAAGATTATCGTTAATTATATGTGTATATATATATATAAATACATAAAATTTTTAAGATTATTTTAGTTTAAATATATATAATGTTTATTTTTTGTGATTATTTTATACGCTTAAAATTTTGTCCATAGTTATTTTAGTTAAAGCTTTGCAATTAATGACGTTTGCCATCTGTTTCAATTTCACTCACTCTATTGTTAAGATAACCAAAAAGTAACAATTGAAATCACATTTGACTTTTCAAAAATTATACCGATAAATAAGTAATCGTATGATCTTGACGAATAATTAAAAAAAGCAGCGGCAATATTATAATATTATATATTTATTAGAACATTAAAAACTTCATTTGCTAAGTAGGAATTATAAATAGAGAAGTAAAAAGTTTCAAATCTAGATAAGCTTCCTTTTTTTTCTCGCAAAATATTCAAATGCACTGAACCTGTAAAATGCCTTGGAAGAATATACACAATAACTTGTTTTTTATTAGACGTATTTCTTAAAGAATATTTAAGAATGTGTCGCACAGTAATCCTAAATTTCAATGCATTTTATAAGCAGAAAACTGTTCAAGAATTAAAAAACACAAAATTAATATCACTACTAGTTTAATTTAACTTACACGTGTGATTATTTTTAATCTGGTAGTAAATTTTCTCTACTGACACAAATGTTAAACGTGGCTGTGTTTAATATGCTTAAAAAGTATATCTCTTGACTTTAATAATTAGATTAATTGTAATTTAAGGGTTACTCTCTAATACCGTTCTTGCAAGTTTTAAGGGTCTCAGAATAAAATAGAGACAAACTTTAGTTCACGAAGTAAATATTGAATATTTGACACGTCTTAACTAGTTATATAACTAAATTAAGTTTTAAACCGTCTCCATTAAGTTTGACTTGTTTATTTCTTTCTGGCATGAATATTTGAATGCTGAAGGGATTCTCGATATGTATTTTTAATGAAGAGTAAAATCTATGTTTAAAGATAATGTAACTTCATAAAATATGTAAATGAATTAATCATATGTTTGGTATCAAGGTTTAAAGGTATTCAGTTTATTTTAAAATACATTATAAAGTAAACGAATTTGTTATTTTATAAAAGAAACACAACTTCTTAGGAATAAATTAGAAGTTTTATTAATTACCGTAAGAATAAAATCGATCAAATTAAAACATTTTATTAATTACCAGTGAAGGAAAAATATTATAGTTAATTCTTCACATTTGTAATAGTAAATCTGATTCCAGACTTATATTTCGTTAAAATTATAGTTGTATTTGTTATTATTGTTGTTGTTCCAAATTCTTGTCTGCTATTTAAATTTTGATCCTTTTTAACCAGCTCTCTCTATGTACATGCATATTTAATTTAACCAATAATATTATCTTAGCAGTAAACATTATTTTACAGTGTTTTACAAATTTTAGTGAACTGCAGTGTCTTATAGGAAAAAAGTAAATTATAGTATATACTAATGGTTTTTCTTTAAAATCATTAACAAGAAAACTTAACCTATTTTATTCAAATAATTATAAGGAAATGTGTTTATTACATTGGCAAACCACACAATTCATTTAAAATTCTATTGCACCTGTAAAATTATTTCATTTACTTTTATTGAATTTATGAGATGCATACACTACATGTGGTTGTAATTCCGTAGTATTAAAAATCTCCAGCTATTAAAAACACTGCTTACCTAAAAGTTAAGATACAACTTGTCTTTTATATCTGATTTAAAAACTAAATGACATAAAATCATTAAGTTAGAAAAATTGGACTTTCAAATGTTATTTAATTTCATATAATATTAAAATCAAGCATATTTTTCAATTATGGTCTGATTGAGTCTAAATTTTCAGATTCAAATTCAGCTCTAGTATCTTACTACAAAAAACTCTACGACGTTTAACAGCAACATATTGTGACAACACAATTTCTATTTCATTGGCAAGCCCTTTTACGATAATTACTTCAGTTAACAGCAACTCCAATAAAAAAGATTAATACCTTAGTACCAAGAATTGAATCACAGGATTATGAATCTTGTGTAATGAATGCTTATAGTGTAAATAATTTAATTCTGGATGTGTTATACGCTAATATTATTTTCTGTTGTATTGATCTACACTAGTAAAATTCGTAGTTAAACAAACGTATATTTCTATATGTAAGTCTAGCTATCTTCTCACGAACCGTTCGATGCAGAATCGCACCAAGGGTACCAAAAGATCGGGTATTACCCGATGTAGCTATTTTGACAATTTAAATTCCTATATTGCAATTAGTTAAAATTATATTTATTAAAAACGTTAAAAACAGATTTTCGACGCAAGCTTCGATTCGTTTCCATTGTTGTAACAATGTTATTGTTAGAAGAATGACATAAGTTGGAGGAAAAAATCGGTTTACAGTTAAACTGACCAAACCAGATCAGCATTGTTACAGCAATGCAGACGAATCGTGCTTTTTAATTTTTGTAATTTATGTAATTTTAACTAATTGTAATTTCGGAATTTAAATCGTCAAAATGGATTTCGTGGCTCATTTCCCATCTTTTGTACCTTAGGTGAGTTTATGCATTTCATTATTGTGAATAAATATAGATTCGCTTTGTAGATTATTAATCGAGAATAGAAATTTGAAATAAATATCTTATCTCTGGGGAAAAATGGGTTTTACGCTCGAGAACAGCCCGTGCAACGCCGGGGCTGAACGATGGGAAAAGAAACCTGTCTGATACAGAAAAAAAGTGGAAAAAATTTCAGAAAAGGGAAATTTTTAAACACATAAAAATGTAGAAATCGCTCACATCGCACCTAAACACCCACAAGTGCTAAGTTCAAAGATAAATGGAAAGTTTCCACGAGGATAAAGTTATACCTTCGGAAAAAGCCCGTACAACGTCGGGCTAAGCGGAGGGGAAACAGACTTATCTGACAGGGTAAAAAGGTGAAAGAATTTTCGAAAAAGGGAATTTTAATGACATTAATATAGAAATCAACCACACACCAGTAAGTTCTGACAACGTGAGGGAAAGGGGAAATTTCCATTTGCAAAAAGTCCTATTCTTGAAGAAACGCGTGCAACGCTAGGCATTGCACAGCTAGCTTTGAGTTAAAATTATAATATTCGCAAGCAACGCCGTTCCTTACATTATAATGGTGATTCAATGGAAACTTAGCGAAATGGTGTCGATAGAGGCATAATTTTGGCGACTATATGGATGTTTCTGGATATTACTGCAAAATCTATTTTTATTACAATCCATGACGTTAGCGAATCTTTTCTCGATAAGATCCGTGTGGCCTATAAGTAGGTGTCGCTTGTCGAAACGCTGAATATTGTTTTGACCGTTGATGAGTCTACCATCGACCAGTGATTAGTTTGGCTGTCGAATAGGACGAGCGTTTGTGAATAATCTGTAGTATACTTGTATTTTAGACACTTACAGTTGTGTCTGAATGCTAAGGAAAGTGTGAAAACCTTCTGGAATTTATTTTGCAAATGTTACTGTATTTCTAAGGATTGTTTTTCGACAATAAATTTTCATCGCTCCTGAAGAACTGTCTTGATTTTTGAGACTGATAGCATAAGAACCTCGATCTCCTGTCTACGTAACATCAGTAAGCATGCAAAACTTTTTAAAAGTGGGATATTTACGGTTTTCCCCATGTGTTACATGAGGGTAACTCTGGAATTTTTGAGATGCATGTAGATGAGAAGCTAAAAAACAAAATTAAGAGTTTAATTTGAAAATACAAAGTATTTTAACACAGCAGACGACTTTTTACTGACTTACTTCAAGTTGTTTAGCGTAGAATAAAATTTAGACAGAAGAGAAAATGGTGTTGACGCTAGAACATTATCGTGTTATGATTATCTATGATTTTAAAGCGGGATTAATTCAAGAGGAATGCGTTCAATGGTTGCAATTGGCATTCCGTGATGAATCTCCATGTAGTGCTACTGTATTCAGATTTTTTAAATATTTGCAGTGGTCACAATTCTCTTCAGGATGAAGAGCGCGCAGGAAGGCCACGGTCGGTAGTAATCCCGGATAATGTGTCTTCCATACGTCAACAGATGATAATCATGGTACCTACCAAATGATACAGAAGGACCTTAACATTGGATCCGCAGCCATATACAAAATTATTCATGAAGAATTACTTATGAAAAAAATAGTTTGCCATTGGGTTCCCCATAATCTAACTGAGCACCAAAAAGAGGAGCGTGTTTGAATCAGGGGAAAAACCCCTTAAATCCTTAAATGATGGTGACCATCGCATCATTCCTAAAATTATAACGTGTGGTGAAACGCGCGTACTCGCCGTTTTTTGACATTCCAACACGTCAAGAAAGCAAAGTATGGGTCTTTGAAGATGATACCACGCCGACAATGGTGAAAAGACAACGGGCAATGAAAAAAGTAATGTATGCCTATTTCTTCAAAAGTACGGGATTGGTGAAAGCCATCAAGTTTGAAGGACAGAAGACAGTAAAAGCAAACTGGTATACCACTAAATGTCTTCCAGAAATTCCCCAAGAAGTGAATGTTAAGGGACTAATGCTTCTCTAAGACAATGCATCTTCACATACAGCCAGATTAACGGTTGAGTTTCTTAAGCAAAAACAGGTTAAACTAATAGAGCATCCATCTTATTCTCCGGATCTAGCTATGTGTGACTGAGGTATTTTTAATCTAAAAAAGGACTTAAGTAAACGTGGATTTCCTTCAGAAGAAGACATTGGTGTAGATATAAATGCATTTTTTTCATCAATTCCAAGAAATGAATGGTTTGAGGCATTTAATCTGTGGAAAATTCGTCTACAAAAGGTCATTGATTTTGGATGAGACCAATTTGAACATTCCAAAAACCTTGTAAGTATAACTTTAAAAACCTAGGAGTACCTCAAAAATTTCAGAGTGACTCTCCTATAAACATGCAATGTTAAAAAAATCGGGATGGGCATAATTATTTCAAACTTTGTACTGAAGAAGCATATGATTATTTAAATAAACCGAGCATTTTCCCCAAATTTTCATTCTTTTGATACGAGCTGAGCATCAAAAAACTGGTTCGACCGTAAACTTTTGGGGAATAATATACTTTAAAAACTTTAAAAGTACTAATATAAAAAAAAACTTACTTGATGTTTATAATTTGGAAAATTGACTTTCGTAATAAGTCTTAAAATGTCGGCATTAAGTGTGATGATAAATATATTTTCCCCATCACTTTTTTATTATCAACTTATAGCTGAAAATTATGCAGTAATTTCAACAATTCAAATTTGTAATAAGGCATCTAAAATTTCATTTTTGATGTTAACTTGAAACATCTGTGGTATTAGAAGTTCATTGCGATATGCATTCCCCTTATATTATTTGTTAAGAACATTTGCCTTTGCAAAAGTTTTGTTTCCAAGTTAGAGCTGAATTTTAGTTTTAGCTTCTATTCAAATTATTCATTTCTATAAAACTAGTTTTAAACGATGTTTAATGTTTACCTTTTATTAGAGCTTCAAGTTGCGTTTTGTATTCCTAGTTAATATATTTGTGCCTATAATATGATTATTTTATAATGCTTAGTGATTTTCTTTTCTATTATTAAAAATTTTCTCCAAGGATGTGTATTAAGCACTTAATTTACAAAGAGAAATTTAAGAAAAATAAATTAAAAATTTTACGAAACTTCCTTTGGGCTTACTTTTTCTTTTGACAGATTAATTTGAGATAAGCTTTTGTTAAAAGTAACATCAGGTTATGAAGCCCTCGAAGTATTTTATTAATGTATGACAAAAGAAAAAGCAGACCCATACTGAGCTCGAAAAATAAGCTACTCTATTCATATCAAGTGATACAAAAGAGATTTCTTTTCTCTCAAACAATATTTCTTTTGAAACCTTGGAAATTTCACCATACAAAGCCGTATATGCATCCTTAAAATCTAGAAAAAGATTCCCGCAATTTTTTGGTATAAAAATATCTTTCCAGTTTGAATTCGGTAGTTCTTTATTCATTTGAACAGTGAACGGGGGAGTTGAGGATATGGTGTATCAGAATTTTAGACAGTTGAAAAGGTTTTTGAGATAAAATACATTTTTTTTTAAAAAATAGTTCTCATCTGGAAACATATCCATCTCAGGCTTACATATAGGAGCGGTGTATGATATTCATCGAAAAAATATCCCGGAAAGAAATATTGCATTGAGGAAATACATCTGAAAAATAGGAATATACTGGGTAAATTTTATTTATTCATGGTTTTTGACTCAGCTGGAGAAATTCTACAATTGTTATTTTATTCCAATTATTCCAGTCTTATTATTAATTTCAAATTATTCATTTATTATACTTTTGGTAATAAAGAGCCCTGGAGCTCTTTTTTTTACATTCATGTCAACTTTTTCAAAAATTATTTTTGGTGTCGAGCTATGTGCTTATTTGTAATCAATATGTAATTCATAACACAGTTATTATAGGAAATATTTCCTTCAGTTTTATGGGGAAGTGCAATTTTTAATTTCTTTCATTTTTGATATATTATTCTGTACAGGCTTTTACAAACAAACTCATAAGAAACTCAAACAAAATGGTGTTTAATAGCTTATACATTACACTTATTCAAACTTTTTATTGGTCATTGTAGTTTTCCGAATTGTATGGAAACAATCTGTTACAGTTTTTATTATTGTGTTCTTGTTTTGGCCCTAATTTTTTTCATCGCGGAAGCATACGTTTGCAATTCAATTGTGTCTTGGTTTTTAACAATAGAGATTGGAATACTACATTCTTCAGTAAAAACGAAAAAATATCCTCTGATTTTAAACAAGGAATTTTCTGATTAACCTATTTTTTTAAATAGTACTTATTAAGTCAATACAATTTATTTTAAAATTTTCACTGTACTTATAGATTATAGAAATCTCAACGATAAAGTTAATGAAACCGTATTGATATAAATGTATCACAATATGGAACATAAAATAACTATATAATATAATTGACATATCTAACATGAAAGTAACTTTGCAAGATTTAGCATTTACATAAATTTCGGTATTGTTCTAGAAGGATTTGTAACTTTTTATGCAATTTAATTTGAAAGGATAGTATAAAGGTTTGTGATATGCATAAATTATTCTGATTGCAAATTGTTGAAGAAAGGAAACTTATTTTCTGACATATTCGTATCTGACATCTATTTACCTAGCTCGTATAGTTTATTTAAAGTTTAAGCCCAAAATTCTGATAAATGTTAATACATTAATACTGTCCAATAATTTCGTCCTAAGTTAGGAAATAGTTCGTTTATCTGTGGATAAGATTATTAAGACTAAAATAAGTTTCTGTGTAAACACGTTTACTGTATCCTGCCATAATAAAGTTTGCAATATTATACACATACTTAGTTTAATTTAAACAAAATCGGTAAAAAAAATTTTGAAATAAATTCCGTGTTCTTTACCCAAGGAATGTGACCACAGTACCTGAGTGATCACATAGTCACGAAATTGTGACTAGTGTTATTGCTGTCAAGTTATGGGTCGAGTCCTGTTGTCACTAAGGACACAGCATGTTGAGGAGCTGATACGTGTTAAAGATGTCAAGACTCATGCCTCATGCTTGTGTCATATGTCAAAGCTCATACCCAAGTCCTCATGCTTGTGTTGAAGTATGGATAATGTGTTCCAGCTCAGGAGTTATTATACTCTTCACTTGACCATCACTCGTCACTATAATGGCTATATTTGATTAACGTGCTGCTTTTAACTGCAACGTTAATCAAATCAAATTACGCAAGGGTTTCTTCGATTAATACTTTAGAAACACTATAATTGGTTTTCGTTCTTACTAATTTTGCATGAAAAACTAAAATACATTTGCTATAACACTTACTGGAAAGAGCATTGCTGTAATTAAAATAAGTTTTTATCATGGATATGAAAAATTTTCAATGTTTAAAATGATATATAAGACATTTATTATGTAAATTTTAAACACAGTTAATGAGTTTTTTTTTAAAAAAGAAAATTGATTTTACTTAGGAAGATTTAAAATTCAGAATTGAATGAAATATTCTTAGTTGGTCTAGAAATTTAAATATCAGACCTAAATGGTTGATTGATGGAGTTGTCCTCTTTTAGTTTTAATCAGCGTGTTATTAATTATATCCATGAAAACTCCATCACAGATAAGAGAAGAAATGTCTGGTTTAGCTAAAAAATGAAAATAAATAGTTATTCTATTCTTTTCTCGATAGACTATAAAGAAAGAGCAGAAAAGTTAAACCTATTTCCTTCAAGCAGTTAAGAAAGACCTTTGATTTATAAAGCTTAATGAAACAAAAAGTAAATTGTGTTATGAGAATTTCTCAAGAAAGGTCAAACAGTAAGAGCTTAGTATGACCCTGAAGAAATAAGGAGGTAAATATGATAAATTTATGTATATTCTTAAGAAATTCATTAAAAAGAATTAAAGTTTCATCAGGGAATTATTATAGTTCCTTATCAAATATTTTGAAAAATTACATAAGTGTTTTGTTGTAAGTATACACACACACACAATTAATAACTTTTACCACCTTAAAATCTCCAGAATATTCGTGCATTTTGATAACATATATATCCATAATAATAATGATCTGTAATCATAATCTATTATAACAAGCATTATAATATTCATAATAATAATCTATATCCTTAATTAAATATAAAATTTTACATAACAATAGAAAATTGTTAACAATTTTTTACGAAATAATTAATAAAATAAGAGATTAACATAAAAATGAATTTAGGATTTAGTTATTCCAAATTCATAAAGAAAAACATCCTTATAAGTGTATTGACTGGTGACGAATTCGTTCAGTTAAAAATTGTATTAATGTAATCAAACAAAATTTTCGTGATATAATATATATAGATAATTTCATTTGAGAATTGATATTTTTCGATGAATAATAGAGAATGCATTATATGCATCAATAAAAGAAACAATTTTTAAAAATATAAGTGAAACGTTAGACGTTGTAATCACATTTAAAATTCAAAGAAATTATTTACGATACTTACAGATCTGCTTAGCTGGAAAGAAAAACATATAAAATTGAAAATTGGAATGATTATATGAAAATGGTTTATTGCTCCAGATACGCACTATATAAACATTTATCCATAATTTTCAAACAGTAAAATATAGACTCATAGTTTCACCATTAGAAAATAACTGAATTCAGTACAAGATTAAGGGACAAGAATCTAAAATAAGTTTAAGCGTAAATTAATTGAAGCTTAAATATTGTAATTTCCTTAAATCTGAATCAATAAAAAGATTCAAAGCTTAAAAGACAATATGATATATTTTCAGTATTTAATGAATTGCAATAAATATATAAATATTTTATAGATTGTTTTGAAACCAATTACAATATTTTAGCAATTCCTTCATCTCAATGTTAATTAATGTTAGAGAACTGGTATTTAATTCTCTTTTTCTCCGAAGGAAAACTATTGTAATGGAAAAATTCTGTGCTTCATTCGAAATTTTTGCCTTATAGAAAACAGGATTTTCAATGTATTACACCTTTATAATTGAATTATACCATGTTTACACTTAAGTAAAATTTGCAACTTTTAAAGTAAAAATCATGTAGTTATTAAATGCTTTTTAGGTTTGAAGAATGTTGCTCAACAAACGGATATATGTATCAAAATGCAAGAATTATATCGATGTTAATTGTTATATAAAATGATATATAAAAATGCAATCAATAAGGAAAACATCTTAAATAGTCTTAAAAATATTTAACAAAACTAGGTTTCCTATATGGAAATTATTGATACGTTATATTAACGACTGTATTTTTATTATTTCAGCTTATGGAAGCTTTGAATACTGGGTATACTTCACATTTTATCTAACCAGCTAAATCTATCTGAAAAGCTGTACATCATAGGGTTTATTTATGATAATTAGGTAAACAACTGTCGCCATGATCGAAATTCTCATTTCGAAGTGCTGAGCAATGCACCAAAAATAAAACCTGGTCATAAACCTAACGAAAGCTAAGATGCACATTTTACAGTTTATACTTCATTTCACAGATTATTCGAATCAAGAGATAGTATTTTTGAATCATGTTTTACAAAGCATGACTTATATGAGAGGCAATATGCAAGCAAATGAGAAATTTCTGCCATATTTTTGAATTCACCTGATGTAACAGAAGGGCAGGCAGTTAAAATTCAGATTTACAGTACAAGTTACAAAAGGTTTTGTCAAATATATCGAGCATACAGATTGCAAGCGTGGTAAATAGTGATTTTACGAGAAGTTTACCTATTTATATTTTTAAACACTTGTATACATGTTTAAAAATAACTCAAGATAGCAACTAATGCCTAGTGAACGAGCTAAAGTTTACAAGATATATGGACTATTTTAGATAGTTAATCCTGTATTGCTCTAGTTTGAAATTAATTTTTTTTTTTGCGTTAACAAATATTTATATTATTATTATTTTTTATTGTCTAACTGTGAACAAAATTATACTACGTTATTCTTAATCTCACGTCTAATTCGAGATCCTTACTTTAGCAAAATTAAATTTCCTCTTATCACCAATATTACGCTTCATAATTTTAAGTAATTATTAAATAGCGAGATCGCATTTGAGATGACACTCCACTTTGCACAGGACATTGGAATTTTTTATTTACATATAAAATGCATAAATATACTAATGCTCAAATGGTACTTTGGTTCCCAAGGTAGCAGAGAGACTGAATTTTTTATCACAATACTTATAACTCTAAAGTAAAATATAATAATTTATATAAAATAATATGTTTTGATAAATTTCATAAAATGTATTGAAAGCATGTTTGTCTTCCAACTTTTATTTCCCATTCAATTGCTTAAAATGTATAGGAAATGTTTATAAATCTATATTAAAAAAGAAGGGAAAAAAACACAAGTATAGATTAAGAAATTGTTCCCATAGCTTAGAAAATATATGTATAAAGTGGATATTCATTCTCTTTTACTACACTTTATTAGTTCAGATTCAAATAAACACTTTATAATCTTATTATCAACAACAATTAGTTCTGAACATACGACTTAAGTTTTATTTCAGAATTAGGAAGCAATACTATATTTCTTAAGACGGTTATTCTACTTCTTTACGCGAAAAATAAGTAAACATTTAATTCATTGAATTTCTAAATTTGAGAAGAGGAAACCAATATTTAAAATACCTTTCCAAAGAATAAATACTTCTAAACCATTACATTTCTTTTTCTATTTCCATAATATTTATGTAAATCATTTTACATGTACATCATACGCATTGAAAATGCGTACTGATTGATGACAATAAAACAGTTTCTGCGACACATTTTTTTGGAAATGCAATAAAATCATTAATAATGATTTTGTATATAAAATTATTTATATTTATTAGAAATAAAAACGCTCAAATATTAAACATAGATTAATAAGTTTCAGTAGACTTGCTTCTTATTTGTATAATAAAAATTTTAAAAGTAACTTTTGTGAGAAACATTTGATAATAAGCTTAGTTTTGATATCCTGCCTTAAAACCTTTATAATTTCCGATAGCATTATGTCCAATATATGCGAATAAGTTTAAAATAAATTTTTAACTTATTCCAGTTTTAGTATTTTTGTTAAAAATATATTGCAAAATGGGTTAAATAAACAATCCTCTAAAACGAGAATTAGCACTTATATAAACATTTCAACGCTGTCTTATGTTTTGAAAAATACCTGTCCTTGGCAATATTAAATTTCGTTTCACAGTGTCTTTACTTGCTAAACCTTATCTAAACATTCAAGTCAACTTAAGACATAGACCTTTTCCACATATAAGTTCTTCTCATCTAATTCCATTTCCAGTTCCGAAACTCCTTTGAGATTCCTTTCGAAAGGTGTTTACCTCCGACGAGTTCTCTTCACCCAAAGGAGAAAAGTTGGAAAGTCAGGGAACAACATACTTAATCTGAAGTTTCTTGCTTTGTAGAGGTCCTCAAATAGATGTGTCAAAGGATTTCTACTGTGGAGTAATTATTCTACATTCTGGATGGCTTGGAACAGCGAAGAATAGAGATTTTCGTTTAGAAGTAGTCTTTGTCCTGCAATCCTCAGGTTGGACATATATTAGAAAGGAGAGATTTTGGATTTTAAGGGGTTAGAAAGGCTCTATTTTTGAAATGTTTCGTTAAAAACTTTTTGAAATGTAGCACAGATACAGAATTGTTGTATTTTTGCTTTTCGTTACTGTACTTGTAAGAAAAGACTAAATATTGTGTAAACATTGTAAAATTTACAGTTACTGAATTTATTTCACTTTAATATTTATTTTGAAAAATTAAGAATACAATTTCCCATGCGTAAGGATTAACATCCGTATTTATTCAAATCTAAGCGACGATTGTTTCATTGTTAATGCTACTTAAAATCGTATGCGGCTTGAAATCTCGAAAGCGAAAATATTCATTGGAGGAAGGAAATTGATGGTTAGAGTAGCCAAAGGCGCATGCATGTATTTAAAAGTTTTAATATTGATAAAATATATATAAAGTTGCTATTGATTTCTTATAAGTTCTCAATTTCAATTTTCTTAAAGTATTGGATATCGATAAAACATTTTTTCACGAAACCAGGTGGAGAATGTGGAGTGTGGCTGAAATTCGAATAAATACAGTATATTACTTTTTTACTAATAATTATTTTTGTCTAATAATATGTGTTGTATATTTTATGAAAGTTATATAAGTTCAACATGAATACAATTTTTTTTAAAAAATTGTTATTTATAAAACACAAGTTAGTTTTTTAAATGCATTTTTAAAGTAAGAGAAAAAATGGTATTTTGTTAAATGAAATTCATCAAAAGTCTGCAATTCGTTTCAGTTTTTAAATGTATTTATTCAATGTTCCCTTTCTACACCATGATACAAAAATTTAAACAAAAAGTAGGAGCCTACATCTATTTTAGCAAATAAGCTAATGAAAACAACACAATAAAATCATCAGATAATAATTTGTAAATATCAAAAGGCATCATTAATGGTATTCCCTAATCTAATTATCTGTTTTCCAACATACGGCCAATATTTAAAGGTATTTATCAAAATTTATTCTAAATATAAAATATTTTTCAGATAATTCCTTTACGGACATCCATGTTAAAAAAAATATTTTATCAAACAAAGTTGTAAAAGAAAAAAAAATATTATAGAAATAACGTAACAAATTTTTATATTAAATCAAATTTTATATTTAAAAAAAAACTTTTAAGAATTTAATTAAACCAAGTATAATATAAAACAAGTGTATTATTTTATGACGCATTAAATTTATTTTTTTACTGCTTTGTAACATATTTTTCTTATTCAAAATAACCACAACATATTATAGGTTTGTTTTATAAAAATATTTCTCTTACTTCAGAAACATCATTATTACCAATTTGTAAAATTATTAATTATTTATTTTAATTAATAATTATTTTCAATATTTACAGCAATGATTTATTTACTTGATTTTTTGTTAACAGTAACTTGTTAACAAAAAATTAAATTTGTTATTAAAAATAGAAACATATTTAAAAACAATTCGGAAACAATGAGCATTATACGCTTGTAAAATTAGAAACAAATTCTCAATTTATAGTTTACATCTAATTTATAATATACGTGTGGTATCAAATATATGTATTAAAAAATTCCTTACATTATAGATATTGTTTAAGATGCATAACGTTTTTTAGTGGACATGACACTAATATTTTTTTCTGAATTTTCTTATCTCTCTTGACAACACATATCCATCTTGACAGGAAAGAAGAAAATGATCTATTTTTCTTTTGATAAGGGAAAAAAACGATGTACCAAAGAAAAATGGAGAAATGATGAAGTAATCGAAATATAATGCCTTAGCAGTGTAGATTTAGATTCGATTTTTGCTGCTTTGGATGTTGGTTTTCTTTATTGAGGGAATTCGGTTGTCCATTTCTGAATATTTCCCATGTGAAATTTGACGAAGCAGAAGGAAGTATCTCGAATTATACTGCTGTTTTTTTTATCTCAGAATTGAAGCTTAAAGTAGGAAATTATCTTTAAATTAAATTTTAAAAATTATGAAAATCATCATTTAAGAAGTGTGAATACTTTACATTCCGTCAAACGGCTAACTGTAATGTTTTATCACATTGAATGGATAATAATTTGTTCCTTACAAATATTTTCTGTAGATGCCCTCACATATATATTTTGTAAAATTTATTTTTAATAGTCACTTTTTTGTGTGCTTATTATCACTTATTTTTGTGCTTTTTTGTGCTTATTTTTTGTGCTGTGTGCTTTAGTTTGGAAATATCGCAAGTCCTTATGTAAAAATACATAAATACAATTTTATTCTTAATGCAAAAAGTGCCATCAAGTAATTAATTACAAAACAAATTTATTAAAAATTCAGTTTGTCCCTGATAATTGTGTATATAGTAAATATATGTATTGTGTATTTATTTGTAAAAACATATCATTTTTACTTTATTTAAAACATTAGCAAATTACAATCAGTCTAAAATGTAAAAAGAAATCACGAGCAAAATATCTTTGAAAAAAAGTAATCTTATGCTAATGATTGTAACTTCTTAAAAGACACAAGGAGGAAATTGTAAGAAAAAAAATTAACGTATTAATTATGTTAAGCTTTTATAAAAATTTTAAGAAATTACTTGTTTTTATTTTGGAAAGAAATCCATGCTTTTAACAGGTGTGAATCACTGTTAGTTTCTTTAAATATTTTCCACCAAATAAGAATTTTTACAGAATTAAAAATATCAGTTATTTTGAATAAGATAAAATAATTCGTATTATTTATACATTTTATGATAATCTGAAAGCTAAAAATTAGCTCACTTTAATAATTAACTTTAATCAGTTTTATAATTTTATGCACATGATATGGCACTAAATTTACAAATTGTGATTTAAAGAATTTATTATGCATCAGAAAACAGAATGCCTTAAATTAAATCCCCTTTACTCCCATTTAACTAAAAATTTCTTCCATCCATAAATGACAGGACATTTAAATATATTAAGTGAAAATGAATGTATTTATAGTGGAATAACTTGTAACAATTTGTCCATCCTCAGAAAACGAATTCATAAAATACATAGAACAGCAGATTCTTTCGAAGGTTGGAAATCTTATACTGCTACAAAGCACATTAAAAGGCATACGACCTGGTTACATAAATCAAGAAGAAAATTGTAGAAGGAAGGCTAGAATAAACATTAAAAAATGAACTATTGAATTAAACTCACAAAGTTAACCATCGCTAAATTTTAATTTAGATTTCTGTTTTAAAATGCAATTAAACAAGAATTCCGTTATTGGAGAAGTTTACAAATTAATCATCCGGCTTTAGTAAACGAGTCAATCTAATATACAGTAAATGGGTAACGTGTTTGAGCACACAATCAGGTTACAGAACCAAATTTGGACAAACTTTAGTCGTAAAGAAAGTATTAAATATTTACCCTACTCCTTTGATGTATCACTAATAATTTAAATATTAAAGCATTTTCTAGAAAATTAACATAACCTCTTCATTTATAAATGTTTTAAAGTTTACCTATGTCGGAATTTCAGAATTATGAATGAGAGTAGGGTTAAATTTAATATAAAGACATAAAGCATCTATATAAATAAATAAAATTGAAGTGTCTGTTTGTAATTTCAAATTAGCAGCTTTTTACTAAATGCATTTAAAGGTATATACGGTACTTATATCAAAAAATCAATTTTTAAAATTTTTGTCTGTCTGTCTGTTTGTTCCGGCTAATCTCGGAAACGGCTGGTGCGATTTTAAAAATTCTTTCACTAATGGAAAGCTACATTATCAGCGAGTAACATAAGGTACATTTTATCTCCATATTCCTACATGGACGGAAACTATGCGGGTAAAACTGTGGGACTTTGCTTACTCCCCGCCAAGTTGGCGCAAAATTATGCATTTGGTCAAAAATGGGAATTTTAATAATGGCAATTTCTCACATTTATAACACAGTGAATTGAAACACAGTGTAATTTAGCATCTTTACAAAAAACAATTTTTAAATGGTTTTTTATTAAACGTATAACGTTTATTACGTTAAGTTTGTTAAATGTCAAACTCAAACTTTGAGAAATATCGCCAAGATGGCTAAGAAGTTCTCTATTCCGACAATCCCAGATATTTTAATGCAAATTTTCTACCACATTTTAAAGAGGGAAACGAAATAAAGTTTTAGCGAATTGCGCGCGTGATATTGAAAATTTTATATTAATATTAATGGACAGTTTCATAAAAGGTGTTGAATTTTCGAATGTTTATCACTTTGAATTTTTTAAAAATCTAATTATACAATATTCATATTTTGCACAAAATTTTTCACTTATACTGAACCTAGATATTTTACGTGGAAGTATTACTTTGAAGATATATGCTAGATATTACTATGGAGGAAGCCATACAATGTCACTCTCCGAATAAAATTAGGGAACTTTACGCAATACTTATTTCATCTTCTGTCTTTCTAATCCTCAAACCTTTTGGAAAAAGTACAGAGACTACATGGCGGAAGATATTTTGCAGCAAATACAAGCAAATATGCCTTTCAATCAACGCATCTACAACGAAACGCAATAAAGGTTTTCAAAATGGTTGGGAAGAAGCTACATGATTTTGGAATGATTATTCCTAGACGTGTCGACGTAAATGGCTTCGATAATGAAATTGCTTGAGAATTAAAGTACGATTTTATAGCATTGCAACATCAAGTAACAGAATTTATTCCTCAATTAACTCCAGAACAAAGTCACGTTTTCCAACAAGTGTTACGCAAAATAGAATCCGGCAGTGTTGCACTCTTTTTTCTCGACGCCCCTAGATGAACCGGAAAAACGTTTTTGTTTAACTTATTATTAATGACCATCAGAAAAACCCAGAAGATAGCAGTTGCTATGGCTTCTTCGGGTATAGCCGCGACTTTACTGACCAACGGTCGTATTGCACATTCCGTTTTAAAATTATCGCTTAACCTTGCATTTGAAGATTCATTCATCTGAAGTTTCAGAAAAAATAGCTCTCAAGCAGGATGCTTCCATAATGCAAGCTTTTAGTGTGGGATGAAAGCACAATGTCTCACAAGAAAGCTATAGAAGCGTTAAATCGGACTCTTCAGGATTTACGAGATAGTACAGATATTATAAGAGGAATGGTACTTTATTATATATTGGCTGGTGAATTTTCAAAACTCCCCTGTAATCCTGTCGCAGATGAAATCAGTCTCTATTAAATCATCAAGCTTATGGGCAAAATTTGAAAAATTAAGTCTGAAAACGAATATGAAAGTGCATCTTCATAATGACGTAGATTTGGAACATTATGCAGAGACGCAATTGAAAATCGGTTATGGATGTTTGGACGCAAATGCTGGAGGTTATATTTTACTTCCAAAGAATTTTGTAATGTAGAAGAGAAAATGATGCAAATCTTATTGCTCAAATTTACCCGGGCTTGCAACAAAATTTAAATTGGAATCAGTGGTTGCGCGCAAGGTCAATATTGGCGCCTAACAATGACATTGTCCATAAAATCAACATTGAAAATTTAAACGACGTGCGGGGAAGGGGGAAATGAAGAAATATTTATCAATGAATACAATCATGGATAAAGAACAAAGTACTTCATATCCCACGGAGTTCTTAAATTCACTTGAACTTTCGGATGTACCCTCACATAAACTTCAATTAAAACTAAATGTACCAGTTATGCAAAATCTCGATTCTCATTGACTATGTAAAGGAACGAGGCTTTGGATCACAAAACTGATGCAGAATATACTTGGTGCCAATATTTTAACATATGTCATGAAAAGGGATAGTGTTATCATACCTCAAATTCCAAGTATCTCCACTGACCTACCGTTTCAACTCAAACGATTTCAATATCTCCAGTTTGAATGTTGCTATTAACAAAGCTAACATTTCAGGTAGCAGGGGTGCATTTGGAAAAGCAATGTTTTTCCCATGGCCAACTATATTAGCTGATCGGTGTGTCCAATGCCCAATCTTCACATATTTGCAACTGACGGAAGGACATATAATATGGTATGCAGTTCTGTTTTGAGCTCTTTTAAAGAGAAATTATATATTAAACGTAGATACTTTCGATTTTTAAAAATACTAATACCTTAAGTTATTGAATTTTTGTTGTTAATTATTATAATAAATTATATTTTCAGTTTTTTTAAACTAAGCTCAACTTCAGAATTTTAAATTTTATTGGTTCCAGTCAAGCAATAAAAAATTACCATATTACAAATATATTACTTACTTTTTAATGCTAATGATTACGACTTTGACAGTTATTTAAAGACATCAACGCGAGCGGAGCCGCGGGTAAAAGCTAGTTGTAAATATATTAAGAGTGATATATTTTGTATATCATGATATATATAACTGACATTAGGACATTAAATATATAGTTATACTGTGAAGAAAACATTAACAAGGATATGGATTAGAATTAATATTAATTCGTATGGAATATTAAATTAATACACTTTCTAATGTAATAAAAAATTATTTGTTCAAAAATACAAGTTAACGAATATTTTTTTACCCAATACATGTATTTATTTTTTACTGCCAAAATTCTCGAATGCTCATGAAAATATTCGAGAAAACGCTGCAAATTTGTCAAAATTTTAGGTCGTTTTGCGCTTGATGTATATGACGACACACTTATCATTGCCTGTTTATTTTGTCATTTTTTATCTAAATGTAAGGGGAAAAAACCTTGAGAATTAAAACGTACTTTAAAAAAAAATTAAATGATTTTAAAAACACATTAAACCATCATAAGAATTTAAAACGGCATACCTATCTCGATATTCATTATAAAACAATTCATTTCTATTTTAAAACGTGTAAGTGGCAAGAATACTATAAATGATTCAGTATAGGGATTTGAAAATCCAAAATTATATCGTATAAATTGCAGAAATCTAAAATTTACAAATAAATCTAGAATTTTTGTCTGAACACTAACAAAATTGTCATCCATATTCCCAATCTTTAATTGCAATCAATGAAAGAAATTTCTACTTTAAACTTTGAGTACATCTAGTTGTGAGATTCAAATTTCAAATTTAAAACTCGACGATTGTTGTATGCTAAATTAAACCCCAATTATAGACTTATATCATGATAAGCATTTTCTCTTAGATAATCATGAAGACTTAGATAATTCATCATTCATGTCTTGCTTAACCTAGATATTATATTGATTATTATTTTCAGCTGAAAGAAAAATATTTGTTTTCTTCCTTTTCAAGTTTAAATTGGTCTACTAGCTGAATGGCCCGGCGTTTCACGGGTTTTTTCGAGTGTATAATTTTTGCCCAGGGAAATTTCTTTTTTTCTTTTCGTTGTCCCCACTTCCAATATGCATGTGATTTCGATATTAATGCCATTAAAATTCACTAAATCGAAATTTATTCTTATCTTTACCCCGTCGGATAAATCTGTTTCCTCTACGTTCTGCCCAGTTTTGCGGGGGCTTTTTCCGAGAATATAACTTTATTCTCATGGAAATTTCCCCTTTCTTTCTCTATACTAGCACTTTTGGTTGTGTATGTCTGCGCGATATGAGTAATTTCTATATCTATATTATAATTTCTCAAACTGGGGCTCTGATAACTCCATGGGCGTGAGCATAACAAAAGTCGAAATACTAGATTATTTATAAAAATAATTAGTTTACAGAAAGGAAGAAACCAAACACACTTGACAATAAAAATGTTAAATTACTTACTGATATAATACACTTATAAATGTATGAGTATTGCACAATGTATTTGAGAATTAACTTATCAATTATAAATTAAGAACGAATTAAATAATTACCTGTGATTCCACATCGGCTTGTCTCATATAAATTTATATACAAAATTTATATGTATATAATAATTTCTATCTGATAATTTTACAAGAGAATAAAGTCTTATTGCGCTTTAGCGTCAAAGTACATTATTATTGAATTCAATATATTATTGTATAGAGAGGAGGGGGTAGGCGAAAGTTATAATTGAAAATTGGATTGCAGATATTAAAAGTTTGAGAAGCATTGATTTATGTCATTAAAATTCCCACCTCAGAAATTTCTTTCACTTCTTTTCCCTCTATTTAGCCCAGCTTGAGTGGCTTTCCGAGAATGAAACTTTTTCTTTCCTTCCCAGAGATAAGATCTTCTTTAATTGTTTTTATTTATTAATAATTTACAAACGCAATACTGCTTTAGTTAATAAACATATATTATTGTTATATGCTAAACACTATATATGTCGTGTTTAGCGAGTTAACATCAAGACATTTTATTTAACAGTCTTGCCCCATGAAATCATTTGTAATCTGATTTGAAAAGAGAGAGACGGACACGTGTTAAAATCAAGAGTCCGCGGCTTCTCAAAGCCAGATGTCTGTTCAAGTACTTTTGGTTGAAGAGGTATACTTGAGAATTTAAGCATGACATATAGGTAATAAAACCAATCGTAGGAGCGGCGAAGATCTGTTAAAGTCATGTGTTTCATTCTGAACTGGGTAATAAATTTAATACTTGAATATATGTAATGGGAAAATAAAAGTTAGAAGTGGCTAGGATTAATTTAGATCTGATTTAATTATCTTTACATATATATTCTTTATTTTTAAATAATAATTAATTTCTTAGGATCTAAAATAGTAAAAGGGAATTTTCAAATATTTTCATATACCAAAAAATCCTTACATACCGTTAGCTTGAAAAGGTCTAAAACAATTAATCTAGTTTTGTCCTAAAGAAAACAGATAATGTACGATTTTATTAAATAATTAATTTAGTAATGAATAATAGAAGACAATTCTGCTTTAGTTTCTTAAAAAATATTAATTAACATCCATTTTGTTAAATAATGAATCAAAAAATTCTCACCGTTAGCTATCGAACGCCTAGAAATATGTTTACTTTCGCTGTATGAAAAAGATTCAAAAAGAAAGTAATCCTTCCTGGTTAAAAGGTTTAATCATTTTCTTATAATTTTAAGGTTGTTCAGTAAATCATATTTTAAGAATAAAGAATAAGCGTTGTAACATTTTGTCTATTGTCTGCGTTGTTTTAAAAATAGCATCGTTACAGCAATGCAGACGAATGCCACTTTTTAATGTTTTTAATGTATATATTTTTTATCTAATTGCAATTTTTCGAAATTAAATGGTCAAAATCGATTCCTCGGATCATTTCCTATCTTTTGGTATTTTTGAAGTGCTTCTAGTTTCAGCGGTTCGTAAGAAGATAGTTTAACATAGATAGATAGAGACATTATTTATTTATTTATCCAATGCCCGTGCTTGGCTTCTTGACCATTTGGCGCCGAGCCTCCCAGTATCTACTAACGACATCGTCAGTCAGGTGTTCATCGAGTACAGTGAATTGGAGTGTCGCAGCCCATCCTGGTATTGCCACAGAGCTGGCAGGCCTTGTCAGTAGCCAGGTCAAGCCAGTGGAGGTATACTCCCAAGAAACCATGTCCGGTGGTTAGGCGAAAGTGGACAACGGCCTCAGCTCTCTCCAGGTGCCTCGGGATAGGACCTACAGTGGCTAGGGTTTCCAATGGCTTTCAAAGGCTCTTTATTTTTGAGTCGTGCTATTACTTTTTCGGTGTATGAAGTTATAATGTTTTTTGCTCTTCTGAGGGTTAAGAGAACGTCCGGTTCGGATGACTTTTTGCTTTTTGGTTGGCTCTCTCGTAATAGTCCTACTAATTGAGCTTCATGTGGATGGTTTGCTTCTAAAAATATTTGAGATTTAATATTCTACAGTTATTTTAAAAAGAAAGCGTAATCACTTTGTTTCTCCAGGTCACTAGAGATATTTCAGTGCTTATTTATTACAACTACAAGCTTAAATTCTTGAAATATGTTCATATAAATATTTAAAAAAATGAAAAATACTTATAAATATTTTGTTGAATTTTTTGGGCCATCTTGATACATTGGTTCATCTTTGGGGGAAATTCATTTGTGAATAATAAGATTTTCAAAATAATTACAATTTATACAATTATCAAAACGTTTCTTTTCGATTTATGACTCAAAACGAAAATAGTCACACACCATTCTTTTGCGAAAAAAGTTACTGTATTCATTTCAAGCGATCAAGAATTTTCTATCTTTCAAAGAATTCCTTTTGAAGTCTCTATAAAATCCAGCAAACAACGTAGGATATGCATCCTTAAAAAGTGGAAGAAAGATTTCCAGAATATTTTTGCTTTAAAAAATATGCCATTTTTTTTTTTTTTACTCAGTGTGGATTCTGAAGTTATTTATTCATCAAAATGGGAAATAGAAAATATGGGTGTTTCAGAAGTTTTAGACAGTTGAAAAGCATTTTTGAAATAAGATTTTTGAGAAAAATGTTTCTAAGTAGGAATATATTTATTCCGGATTTATTTAATAGGGATGCAATTTATTGAAAAACATATTTCTTTGAGAAAAATATGTAATCGGAGTAAAATACGCTTTAACGATATTAATATGATTCTATATGTGTATTGATTTTACGAATATTTATTTATTTTTTTTAAAATAGAGTTTTTGCACAAAAGTATCATTTCAATAAAATTCAAAAGAGCATCTCTCATTGCTTGTTTAACAGACAATTTTTTTTCGTGCAGCATAAAGTTATTTTATGAGTTTATAAGCTTGCAACATTAAAAAATATCATACTTATAAATATTCTAAAAAAGCACTACACAAATTTAGTAAAATTATTGATATATGCTGTGGAGAAAAATATATAATTAAGAAAAAAATATGGGTATAAAGACATAGAAAAACTATTAGCATGTATTTAAAAAAAAGATAACAATAGAATTGATCTAAAAACACAGAAACAAAAACAAAATTTCTAAAAACAGAAATTTTTGAAGAAAGAGACAGGAAGTCGCTATATATATATCTCAGATTAGATCAGCTAGCTCATCTTCATAAACACTGTCCTAACAAAGCTTGCGTGTGTGTTTTTACAGCTTTTAACTGATATATTTATATATATATGTATATACATATACGTAGTAAGAATCAAAAGTTCCCGGACTGAGTCTATAACTTAAAATATACATCCAATTAAACTGTTGAAACACATCCTCCTTTGAAATAAGGCCCTTGAGTAACAACACGCTTTCCTATGGCATATAAAGATCATCGAAACATTTCTGGAATTCATTTTTAGCCATGTCCTTTAATTCAGCTTTCGATGCACTTTAAACATCTGCAGATTGGTCTTCTTTTAACATGCGGGGAACGATATGTTGACACACCCTATGCATGATAAGATTCTTAGTCAGTATCCATAGACATGTTGACAAGGATATCCCAACTGATTCTGCTATTGTTTGAAGCCTGTTATTGCGTAACGCCGCGGAATCCTTTTCGATGTTTTCAGTGGTGCGAGAATTCTGTGGACGTACAAAGCGTTTATCATCTGCGACACTTTCCCTGCCTTCACTAAAACGTCGATTCTACTCAAAAGCTTGCGTTCCCAATAATATATCATAGCCTTACACCTGCTTCAAAATTTCGAAAGTCTCTGTAGCACTTTTTTCCAAACGAACACAAAAATTAATATGCATTATCCTCTCAACAAACGCAATTTCTCCGCCTACAAATCATGCCTTCTCAATTTCTCCGCCAAACTCATCCACCTACAAATACAACGCCGTGCGAGCCACCAACCACGTGATTTTGACTGAGTAAGTGAGTGAATATTAACGTCCCACTGTTCGGCTACACGAGGGCTTTTGGGGACGGTCCACGTAATTTTGAACCATGGTCAAGTAACGCGGACGACACCTGAGCTGGCACCCCCTCTCCTAACTACCACACCACACCAACGGGAGGACGTTGGAGCTCTCGACAGATTTTACGTGCATCGCTCCCCTACACTGCGGGTCTTCAATAGTACTAGGATCGAACTCATGACATGCTAGCCAGGATCCGATGCCTAGACCACTCGGCTACCGCGGCCACCACGTGATTTGGAACAAACTTTTTTTTAGAAAAGGGGAAGAATGCAATAACACCAGAAATTATATTGTAGTCGTCTTATTATAAAAACTTTTCACGGTATAGGCTCAGTCCAGGAGTTTTGAATCCCTAACTCGTATATACATATATATATATATGTATATATATTTAATATAAAATCTAGATACATGGAATCCAAATAATTTTCAGGAAAATTTTTTCCTGAATAAAACAATTAAATCTTATTAATTCATTATTTTTGAGTGAATAAATTTAGTTTTTCCTTTTTATTTATTGACATAACACAAAAAACCTAATGATTATATTCTAGTTTAATGATTTTACAATGCCAAGTTGATGGTTGGCCTGGTGCCTTGTCAGGAGTCGTAACTAAACAGGACCAAGTATACTATAGATAGCATTGGCAATCTTCGTATAAGTCCTCACGGGTGTTATTGCTAATGTGTTAAGCTCCGTGTCCTGAAAGTGTTTGCTGAAAGGGTACTTTCTTGCCCTGTTCTTCTGAATTTCCATGCCCCTTCAAAGCCTTGTTAATGTGCTTGCCAGGCTTTTACTTGTATTCATTTCCGTTCCCATGTAGTGGACAGGGAACGCCTCCACATATTTAAACTTTGGTGGTAGAGGGGAAGTAAAAATACCCTCTTCGGACCAACAGACAGAGTTCAACCTTTTCGAAGGCTCTGTGCCACCCATTATTTCATGGATAGTAATATTGATAAACTTGACAGTGCCAAGTGAATATTGAAAAATATTTGAAAAGTATTTGAAAAGTGAAAAATTATTGTATTTTTTAGCTTTCAATGAAATTTTATCATTGTGACATTTGGGTTAAAATAATTAGAATACATAAAACTCAAAGTGTAAAAGAGTAAAAATAATGTATTTAAAAAAAGTAAAACATCATAAAAATAAAGAAAAAATTTATGCAGATTAAAAATATAAGATGCAGCAAATAATTTTCTAAAGAAATTTAATATTTTAGGAAATATTTGCAGGGTATGGTGTCCTTAATTAAAGTTGATATCTGGCAACAACCTTGAGGCAATATCTATTCAGGTGAAATTCATGAAAATGTCTCTGCAAATTCCAATGAATTTTATATAGCTTTAAAAAACTCAGAGAAGGTATATAACATTGTTAAGCTGAATATATATGTAAATAAACAACTAGCATCAAGATTTAGTATACCATGTTAACAAGACATGCTCAATTCGCTGCCCATCACATTCTGTGTTAACATCTGCAGAAGCACATATTCAGCAGTTGAGACTAATGTATGCCATGGAATATTAGCAATTAGCATGTTATGCTATCTTCAAAGTTGGATAGAAGTGTGATAGGAACATCTTTGTTTGAATCTTTGTGGCACTCCCTTACAAAGTCACAAGGAGAAAAGCTTAGGAATTTTGTAGACCAAGCTATAAGAAAGGAACGATTGCTGATTCTGCAATCACTGAAATGACACAACGGAGTACCTCTTTCACGCAATGGATATGTTAAGAAACTCTATCCTGCATTAAACACTATTGTTGTAATACATTGTAATGCAAATGGCTCAGAATCACCGATTTTCTCCAATGACGCTGCATTGCTTCCTTCTCTGGGAAGCTTTAGTCCATTGTCTAAATAGATTTTTTTTAGTTTTTGTCTTTTATTTTTTATAAGTTATCAGTATGAATTATTACTACCTTTGTTAGTTTATTTATACTTTTAAACTATTCATATTTTACATATGAAAGGACTAGTGTTAAAGCAATTAATAAACATTTACTTAGCTACTGCTCTTTTGAAATTGAAAATGCCGCGACATGCCAGCATTTTTGTGGGTGACACGTCACGTGTTCGAATTCTGGTGCCACTGAAGTCCCACCGTGTGGTGATACAATTCTATACGTAGGTTCGAAGCTTTCAAATGATTTCTTTAACTTGTCCATCCAAATAAATTTCTAGAATTTTGAGATCATTTTTATTTGGACATGTTACAGACACGCACTAGTTAAAACTAAACATAACAGTTATAAATTAACACTAGGCGTTAACTTTTTGCTTTGCACCATTTTTGTCTCAGTCCCACCGTTTGTTGATATTTTTCCACCGTCTTTTCCTTGTAAAGTTCTCTCCTTATATATATATATATTCATATGGCAGAACCACCTATTCAGTTTCTGGAGTAAGGCGTTTATACACAGTGGTGCATGTTATATCTGTCAAGATCAAAACCCTCCCGTTGGCTTGGTGTGAAAGTTAGGAGAGAGGTCGTGTTTGTGTGTGTGTCACTTGAGCATGGTTCAAAATTATTAAATCTGTCGCCAATATCCCGCTTGTTGCTTTATAGTACGACGTTAATACAACTCTCTCCCTCTCACATATATTTATATATTGCCGAATAAGCCTAATGAAATTTTCCTCTTCGACGACAGGCTGGTGCTTAAGATTTTCTTTCGAGTGTTTAGGGGGGTGTCTTCCAAAAGGGCGTCAAAGCCCTTGTTCGTTGAACTGGGTTAGCCTCATATGGAAAAAATATCGTTGTACATGGTTTGCCGGTGATGAAGTGGCACATCACATAATCTGCAACACTGGATTCTTCGAAAACGTATTACCCATATATTGCACCATATAAATATATCCTGTCAACGTGAGAATGGTACACATTGTATCAATTTATTATATTTTTATAAAGGTGTTATGCACCATCTAGTGGTGATGTTTGGAAGTAATCTTTGTGCTAGAAAAATTTTATTTTATCTTATTATGCAATTCGTCTACTTTCCGGAAATTCCGCTGTATAGTTTTTGTTACACACATAATTCAAGCTTAATTTTGGGTATCTTTTATTTTACTTTTTTAATAATATAATTCGTAAAAAAAATATTTGTTAATATAGGAATATTTGAGCTATATTCCACACATTCTGGTTCTTAGTAAAGGAATATATTCTACCATGCGACTGTTACTATATTGAGACTTGATGAATTGTGAGCATTTATATTTAATTATAAGATAGTTATTTATGTTAATTGTACTAGATTATTTTTGTGAAAAACGACACTGAAAATTTAATACTCTTTGTTATTTTATTAATGCTTGATTTGCTTAAAACAAGTAAATAAATTTATTTATTTACTTTAATGCGATATGGTACCCTAAAAATCATTAAACTGTCGAAAAAATTTTATTGGCTTATTTGATACCTCAAACTTTATAAATATGCCTGCAAAATTTCAAAGCTTTACCTGCATTTTTCATTAAGTAATGGAGCAATGTTTGATGCTAAACAGCAACTACCACGCCTACATTTCAGATTATCTGCTAGAAAAGAGCCTGATGAGAAATGAATTAATTATTTTTCTAATGCGCATCAATGAGATTGACATTATATATGCAGTAATAAATCATTTTAAGAAAGAATTGTGCACAGCATGCAAAAATTCTAGTTCGTGAATTATTTACTGGAAGATCCAATGGATTTGGTCAAGATTTAAAAGTTGTGCGTGCTTTTTATGATATTATTATGAATGAAATTAAAACTTCAAAACGGATTCTCCCGAAGCACAAATACTAAATCTCATTTTGATAACACAGATAATTAAAAATCTAATTCGCAAGAATAGAAAAACTCTCCCATTTTTATTTATTTGTTTTTGGTTATATATATATATATATATATATATATATATCCCATGTGGGCGAGATTCAACACTTTTATTATTAAAATATTTTAAGATGTTTATTTAAACAAATGCACATATACAGTTCTTATATATTGATTTATTTTACCTATAAGTTGTTATTTGATTTTGCTTTCATTCGTGTACAATATTTAACATGCGAAGGCTTTTAAAATCATGGAAATAAAAAATAAAGGCATAAACATCTTTTGTAGATGTTGTGTATTATCTTTGAGCATGGGATTAGCTCTGAAGTGTGTGTATTTATTTTTTTATAATTATTAAGATAAAGTTTTATGAAATATTGATCTTTCATTCGTTTTTTTCTTCTATATATTCACTATGGCAGTATACTGTTTAATTGTTCTATATTTGTGCAATTTTTTATGGTAAGTAGGTTTAGATAAGCTAATTAACATTTCATAAAAGTTTCAGACTATTCGATGAATGATTCACCTATGATAGACAGATTCGATCATGCTATTCATAGAATGAAAACTTGAAATGCATATTTCTCCTTGTTAAATTTTTGTACATATACGGTTATTCAAAACCATAAGGTTTTTTTGATAATGGAAGTATGGGTTTGAAATTTTTTATACCTGTTTTGAAATGTATGTTTTGTAAAACTGTGCATGGATTTAGCTCTAACATGTTTAGTACTTTTTCTAAATAATTTCAAATTCAAAATTAATGTTTTTTTTTGAATTTTTGGAAGTTTAACTATAGAAAAAATAATAAAAAATTAAAGAGCAGCAGCAGAAAAAAACCCATGCCCTGTTTGATGTAGTATATTATAAGGTACTTGGAAAAAAATTTTGAAAGAAAAGAGACATATTTAAAAAAACCCTTAGGGATTTAAAAAATGCTTAAAAAAGCTAAAACATTTTAAATTTACAAACATTTTGCAACAAATTAAAAATATTTCGTATGGAATTATTATTAAATATAAAATTTTATGAAATACATTTAAAACCAAATATCAAATATTAAAAATAAAAAAAAATGTGAAGATGGTACCATATCGCCTTAAATAAGATTGAATATTGTATGAAAGAATTACTGTCAATTTTAAATAATAAGAAGAAATTTAAAATAAAATAACAGCCGAACGTTTTAATAACTCAAAAGTTTTGAAACATATTTCATACTCAATTTTGTGCGATAAACGTATGATACATGAGTTTCTTGAAAATAAAACAAAAATTAGATGTTTGGAATTTTATATATAATCCGTATAACTTCAAACTATGAAAAATCATTTCATAACGCAGCTTCCAATTTTCTTAAAAGTTAAAATTATATTATTTTTTTAACATTTGGGAAAGAGAACCTTTAGGAATTTCTAAGTTTTTCTATCGTATTTGTGCATAGTGGAGCGTTCCCAAACCAAATTTTCTGGCAAGAATAATGCTTCACACGATACATTTTGTTGTGATTTAAAACGGAAATTCTTACAATTTAGCATTTTTTACATTATATTTCACATTCAAGATCAGTGAGTGCCTTCTATAAAAAGTACGAACATCGTCAATGCAGTTTATTTATGGAAATCAGGTAGTCAATTTCTGGAGAGATTTTGAAGTACCACCTGAAAGCTTTGAGAAATGTTTTTGAAGTAAACCAGAAAAAGGCTAAAACCCAAATATGGCTATTTACATTTTACGTTCAATAGAATCTTGAAGTTGCTTTTCCTAACCACCTTTTTAAAAGATGTCGATGTGGATGGTACAATATACAAGTAAATAAGACATTTGGGAAGATATTTCAAAAGAAATATAACTTCAGGAGCCTGAGAAGAACAAACTGTTGAAATTCAGAACATTTTACAGAATATTTAAATATGTCCGTGTATTGAACAAATAAATATGCATAAGAATGGCTACAAGACAGAAGTAAAAACAGTAAGTTATGGTTTGTAAATAAGTTATATGCAGAAAAAGTGTTCCTTGTTTTTTTAAATATAAATATACTTAACATTTAAAGTTTTTTTTAATATATCTATACTGTATTTTTAATTTCTCTCTCTCTCTAATAGGAAGTAATCATGCACATAATGAAATAAAAAAAGTTTTTCTTTGAATTTGAACTTACTTAACTGCATTCTATTGATCCCCAAGTACAGTTTTTTTACTTTTAAATTTATTTTCTCTGTTCAATGCCTTTTTAACTATTTATTTTTCTAATTTTTTTAAATTTGTGTCGGCATACATACCAATCCACGGAATTCTTTAAACTTTTCTTTATATATCATTATTCACGTTAACATGACAAATACTGGGCTTTGAATAAAAAATATCTGATCTTCAATATTTCATCGCAAAATAAACCATGGCACGTTTATATACTTATTAAGAGATATAAAGGTCAATGGGGAAGAAAACTAAAAATGCCAAGCGAAAACTAAAAATTCCCAAAAATGTCTTACTGCTATAGAATATTATCATATGTTTTAAATGTTGAAACTTATTAACATAGAATACCATACTGCTTCATCCTTTCTAATTGAATATTTGTCTCTTTAACTGGATTAATTCTACTTAATGCATTGTATATATTTTTAAGTATTTAATTTACGAATGTATTATAATTATATTTATTATGACCATAAATATATACTGAGTAATATCATAATTACTATTAAAATATATTCTTATAAATTAAAATAATATTGAATGATTCTGAAAAAAAGTTTGCTATTTAAGATCCATAGCAAATCTTTTGTCTAATTTTTTCGCACCTATACATTCAAGCTGCATTTCTTTAAATTTTAGGTACACTCGTGGTATATCCCCCCCCCCCTCTTTTGTTCGAAGGAACCTGGAGCTTACGCGTGTAACTTACTGATGTTTTTAAGTCATTTATTCGAGGTTTTATCCCAGGCTTTTGAAAAAAATAGTACACTTCTAGAATTACAACTCTTTTAGTTCAAAAAGATATGTCAGTTATTTTAAATAAACAGTATTTTCCAAAATATGAAGAAGTCTATTTATTTGTATGCTCATTTATTTTTATGACCTTTTTATAACCTTCACCTGTATGTAACGCAATCCTTAAACTCAATTTTAACCCAATTTAAAAGGTGAGATTAATTCGAAATTTTGCTCACTTGCCCAGGACCGATGAGAATACAATAATTTAATAATTCTGTTCCATTTTCTTGATTAGGATCACCAGGATTAAAGATTTCTCATCCCTCATCTGGTGAACAATTTCAAATCCCGTATCCAGATTCGGCGACTAAAAGATAAAGTTACAACTTAGTTCAATTAACTGTTAAAGGGTATTTTTTAGATTTTTAAACTATAATTTATTTATTTTTGAATGCATCATTTTTATAAACGACGTATTATGCGCTCCTGTACATTTCGATCTTGCTTTTGGTGTTAAAAGTGCGCGTTATACACCTGATTTTATGGTAAATCTTCCTTTAACAAGAACAAATATTCAATAATTCTTAGTTCCACAACACAACATTAACAACAAAAAAAAGCATACAGCGTGAATGAAAATGCATGATGAATGACGAAATGTGTGATGAGCGCCATCTGGCCACAATTTTAGAAAAATTGATTCTATTCAAATGCACGCGTAGCGCCATCTGACGGGTAACTGGAAATATGGCGGTTACGAGAGACCTTGATTTTACGTTTTAAGTGTATAATACATATAAAGGAATAAAACTTTGTCATAGTTCTAAAAATGACCACATCATAGCTTATTTTAATAAATCCTTGTTCAATAATTTCATCAATTTGTTCTCCTTTCATTCATTCTACATTTTTATTATCAATCCTTTTATTACATTTTTTCTCATATTCCTTAAAAATTTATTACATGAATTTAAAAAATAAATCTGCCTTGAACATGTCTAAAATAAAAACTGTCTACATAAAAATGAATTCTATCATTGCTCAAAATCTTGTGTCTTACGTTTTGTTAATACACAGTGATTCAATTTATGTTTTATCTGGTATCAAATTTATATTAAAAAAACATTAAGGTAAAACCGAATCAAGTATATTTTTTCTCGTATTTTTGGCTTACTTTTTCAAATAAACTTTTACTTGAAAAAAAAATGATGGTAAAAAAGTATTCTGAAAAGAAAAACCCATTCTTCTCTATTTATTTTTCTTTTAAATCCGCTTTTTTCCCCTCTGAAGTCAACTTTTTTCCTCTTGAAACATGTTTTTTTCTCAAATGATTTCAATAAAAAGTATTTTCATATCCCTTTTAAACCCTTAAAAAAATGAAAGTTAATACTACCATTTTCTTATTGGTTTTATTTTCCCCGTTGGCTTAATTAAAATATCTAACAAAGATTAACCGACACTTTCCAAATTATTTTATGGAAAAAAAGGGGGGGGGGGAATGATAAAAGCATTATATGTAAAAAAAGTTTTCTTTACAATATTTTCTAATACAAAATTAAATAGAATAAAATATAATAGCCACTCTTATTTTAAAATCTTATCTTAAGATATAATCAATTAATTAGAAATATATAAAAGTAACATTATAAAAAATAACGATTTTAATGTACCTAAAACAAATTATTATTCATTTTTATTTTAATGCTGCAATAAAAGAAATATTATTCATATATTTTCTCTAAGATGTCTTAATTAAAATATAAGAAAAAATGTTTTTAATTGTATTGATTTCAAGATTTTAATTAGGTAAAAATAATCACACTCATAGTTATAAAATTTATCAAAAAATCTACCATTGCATCACATTTAATTTTGCAGCTTGAGTTTTTACTTATCATGATCATTACTTATTATCTGTATGAAATTATGGTTATTGTTTCAAAGAATATGCATAGTGACTTTTTACTTTGAATATTAAAAAAAAATATATCATTGGGATTTTGAAAACATGCAAAAAGATGGATGTTGTATTTTATATATATATATATGTATATAATTTAAAGTTAAAGAATTTTTCACGATAAACTTTTTAATAGCAATATAAAAAAATTTTTAAGAAAAAAAACGTTTTGTGGGAAAAAAACCGTGCAATAAGTAACATTTGTTGTCGATTTAAAATATTTTCATTATAAATAGAAACTATACAAAAGCTTCCTCTAAAATATTACCTCAAAAGGTTTAAACGCATACATTAAAGAATTTCTGCATTTTTTTCCATTCAGAATATGTGTTGGAAAAATTAGCACACATTCAAACAAATTCCTGTAAAAAAAAAATGATTTGGGGAAAATAAATTTTTTCAATAATGCATTGAGCACTTATGTATTTATTTAAAATATGCTACCTTAAAACATTCACATTTTAAAAAAATAAAAAAATTGTGATTTTTTTTTAAATTTAAAAATTTGACTTCTACCAATAATATTTGAAAATTTTGTTCCGGTCTTACAAGCAATGTAGAAGAAAATCAGCAAAAAGTTCCAAAAACTTCCCATTTAAGTTTTTGACTTTTTTTCCCTTTCAAATTTTGAATAAATACAATTTCTCTTAAAGTATTTAAATATCATTCTTACCTTAGAAATGTATTAGGTATATCATTCCAAAGTTAAATGCTAATGATTTTTTACCAAACTTAGAAATATAAAGCCATTTAACCCTTTCGCGACGAAGGACGCAAACGTGTAGGTACCACCAGGGCCGGAGGTTTCTATCGCGAGTGTCACTCACAGGCCGGAGGGTTTTTGTTCAGTTAAGGGGGTGCGGCACTTCCATAGGAGTTCATGTTAAATTTCGTAAGTTTATGTACCTTTTTCTCAGAAACTACTTGCTTCTCATAGATTAAATTTTTACAGTAGATTATATGTACTATAAATAAGACTTTAAAGGAGGGTTTTAAATTTTTACTAAAAAATAAAATAATTATGAATTTTTAAAATATGTCCAATTCCCCCCCCCCCCCTAAAATTTAGATTAAAAAGACGTTATCTAAAAAAGTTTGTTAGATATATCTTATCCGCTCCATTAAAATGTGTAAACCTATTGAAAATATACTTACTGAAAATTTGAGGAGCCTACATTAATTAGTTTCTGTGAAAAAAGGTACATAAAGGGAAAAATATTGCATTTTGGGAAAACAGGCTTTAAAGTAAACAATTTGTAATTTTTGACGATTTACCTTTTTTAATACTTTCCAGAAGCATATGAAACATTTTCTTTGCCCTCTGCTTCTACAAAAGACTCTTTAATTTTATTATTTTTATTTTTTAATCAATCTAGCCCTTTTTTTTTTTTTTTTTTTATCTTAAGATGCTTTTGTTGGGCTACACGAATCCTACGTTCATCTAATTTTTTAAAACATGACACACAATTAAAACCTGGTTCAGTACTACAATCTTTTAAGATGATTAATTTGGCTACATGGCCCATATTGAATTGTGCAATTGCCATATTTACCCCTAATTTTAGAGTTTTTAACTCCACAAACGTAGATTTTGGAATGACTGACCATATGGTATTATTAACTGACTCATTGGGGTTTTGAGTCTTTCTATGTAGACATTTTTTTAATAACCTAGCGTCAGCTAAATCTCTAAAAATTGGCTGAATTTCATTCATGAGGGAAGATGGCACATGGGTATGTTTTTTATGATCATAATGCTTTTCGTTAAATTCAGCTTTTGCTTTCTGAAACTTGCACCATGAATTTGCACCCGAGGGACACAATCCATGTTGAGGGCTCTCATTTGTAGACAAAAGATGGAAATAAACAGCCCAAACAGCAGTTCTCATTTTGTGTAGATCATTGATATTGTTTCTAATGGCCATACCATAATATCTCTGAATTTTTTTAATTAAAATGTTGGTGAGTCGGTTGCGTCCACTTAGCCTTCTTCCATCACTTAATTTTTTTCCTCTGTTTTTTCTTTTGAGATCCAAAAGACGGGTACCCATACGCTTTTGGATATGCCCAATGCACTCTAATTTTTCCACTTGAATGTCATAAGGATTCAGGGCTAGTATTGTTCAAAAACCTCTTGAATCTCCATCGCCCAAATATTTTGTGTAACGAATGCTATAATGAGCTTCGGATTTTTCAAATATCGCCGTTACACCTTTCACTTCCATCATGCCTCTACTTGTTCCACTATAGTTGGCAATAAATGATGGTTCATGAACAGAATTAAATGCAGTTTTGCACCGACAATGTTTCGAAAACACTTCAAAGTCAATAACTTGTCCAGTATCGACACTCGTAGCTGTAACAATACCATTGAGGGACTGGTATCCTCTTTTCTGCCATGAACCATCTAAGGCAACAGCGATGACACGGCTATCTTCTATTCGTGTTGCCTCCTCAACAGAATTTCTCATTGATTTTTCGCAGGTTAATTTAGAAGAGTCGAACAACAATTCTGTATAAGTACAGAATTTTTCAAGTGGAGATGGCAAGTTCATAAGTCCACAGAATGTTTTTGCAGCTGAACGACCTTTTTGAGTTTTTTAGATCTCCCCATAATTTTTGTCGCTAATAAAATACGAATAAACAATTTTATGTAAAACGTGGATTAAACAGAAAAAAAAATCTGGTTAAATAAAATAGAATTCACAATTAGCAAGTTCAAGCAAGAATAATGCCATTTAACAACAAACCAAACGAAAAAAAAATAACTGTGTTGAGTTGTCTTTTCCTTCCTTCAAAGAGAAAAATCGTTTTATTTGTGTGTAAAACAAAGATTATACTAATTGTCGACAAAACAAATCGCGCTGCTATCGAAAAATTAAGCATGATGAAAAACAGGTGCTCCTGGAGGAACACCTGTCACGCATCAAGAAAAGTGGCTTCCTTTTAAAAATAAATAAAAATAATTCTAATTATTGTATTTCAATATATCATATATCATTTTAAGCAGAAATGTTTGAACTATTTAAAAATATAAAAAATTTAAAATTGATCATTTTTCAAAAATTTATGTGCCGGTAAGCCTAAATCCATAAAAATAGCGAAGTATAAACGCGTTGTTCAATATTGTTCTGAAGAATATGAACGGCATATGTGCTTCATACATTTCGTAAGGGATTATTTTTTTTTTATAGAGGGAACCTTCCTGAATGTTTTAAAAGAAACCGCATGAAGATATTCCCAATAGAACGGAAGTTATTAAGAAAATAAAAATATCAGAAAAGGTGATTTAAGTATTGTTTACATTTTGGCGGCTCCATGACAGCTGGTCGGTGACAGCTGCGTTTCTCTGTTTCTTATTTTTTCATTCTAATTATAATCAAATGCTTGAATCTAAGCCTCAATTATTATTATTATTGTTCTGAATATTAACTACAACTTCTACTAACTTTATATTACTCTAACTTCTACTTTGTTTTGATAAAGTGATTCCCGATTCTATGGTCGCTCGTTACTGTTTTTCACATCATATAGTATAAATAAAATAAGTTTTAGGAAAAAGATTTGTTTCGTATAAACTTTTTAATGATGAATTCGACTGAATCTGCCCAAAGACCATCAGGTAAAGAGCCTAAAAAAAGGAAGTTTACTGGTAATATGCACACGAGGGGCAAAGCTGTACACAGTGTGCATGAATCGCTAAACAACAGTGCATCTGGAAAAAAGATTCAGTTGCAAGATGTTGATTCATCTTTTATTGAAAATAATGATGGTTTCGAAGGCTATAGAGTCTTTGACAAAAAATATTATGTTTACAAACATTCAAAACTTTGCTTCTTGCAAAAGGTGTGGTGGAGATATTACACTAACAGAACAATGTGTAAGAGGTTTTTCTAGTGTTTTTTCGATTGAATGCAAGAACTGTAGTGACTTATATTCGTTTAGAAATTCAAAAATGTTGGTTGAAAGAAAAAATATTCCTCAAATAAACAAACGATTTGTGTATGCAATGAGGACAATTGGACAGGGCCACGCATCAATGACAACTTTCTGTGGTGTCATGGAATTTCCTCCACCAGTTGCTGAAAAATCATATAATAACGTTATAAACAAACTACTATTGTGTAGTAAAGAAGTTGCAGAAGCTTCAATGCAAAATACAGCTTTGGAAGAGGTGACGTTGACAAATTCTTCTGATGTAGTTATTAGTAGAGATGGAACGTGTGGAAATCCCATGGCTATTCTTCTCGTGTTGGTGTGTGTGCTGTCATAGGGGAGAGAACAGGAAAGGTTATTGATACGGAAGTGATGTCTTCTTACTGTAAGGGATGTGACTCTTGGAAACGAAGAAAAGGGTCACCTGCTTACAAAAAGTGGAAATTCTTCACGTTAAAGAGTGTTTGAAAAACCACAATGGCTCAGCTGGCATGATGGAGACTGTGGGAATGGTTCGTATATTTCAGCGCTCAATAAGTCATCGTTCTGTGAGATATACATCTTACATCGGGGATGGTGACTCCAAAACCTTCTCATCTATTACTGCATCCAATCCATATGGAGAAAATATCTCCGTTTCAAAAATTGAATGTGTTGGACATGTTCAAAAAATAATGGGAACTCGTTTACGAAAGTTAAAACAATTGAGTTCTTAACTCAGTGATGGGAAGTCAATAGGTGGAAAAGGAAGGTTGACCGACAGAATGATAGACTTAATGACATCGTACTATGGAAATGCAATCCGACAAAACAAAACATGCCTGTCAGATATGCGAAAAGCTGTTTGGGCTGTATATTTCCATCTGCGTTCAAGCGACGAAGAACCATTGCACAGTTTTTGCCCTGTAGGCCCTAATTCTTGGTGTAAATATCAAAATCAATTATTATAGGGCAGTGTTGAAACTTTTAGACACAATAACAAATTGCCAGTGGCAGTAATGGATGCCATAAAGCCTATATTTAATGATCTGTCACAACCTAAACTCCTACAAAAATGTCTAGGGGGTAAAACCCAAAATAATAATGAATCGATTAACTCAATGATATGGAAGTTATGCCCGAAAACTTTAGGTTGTGGTTGAAAGATTGTCGATATTTCGACAAATGAGGCAATTGTCATTTTCAATGATGGCAATCTAGGCAGATTAAAAATTATGCAATCTCTTTGTCTGACTGTTGGCGATTTTGTACAGAAATTTGTTACACTTGTGGATAAAAAAAAAGAATTCAAACTGCAGAGCGACATTTTAATCTCCGCACAAAGGAAGTGCGACAGGCTAAGAGAATGCAATTTAAAGCTACCTGTAAAAAATTAACTGAAAAAGAGGGAACATCATATGCATGTGGTGAATTTTAACATTTTAGAATCATGGTACTCACTGCATTCTACCATAAATAATTTAATATTTATAAAAAGTAGTTATTAATTAAGATATTGATTGTTTTTTAAGTAATATTTATGAAATTTTTAACTTTATTTTGAAGAAATGAATCACTTTGTTGTATTTTGATTATTTCGTGGCTTTTGATATCATTTCAATGTTTGTACTGCATTGGTAAAATATTTTTTTTAGTCACAATAATTTTAATAAATGGATGTTTATTGACTAAATAAACTTCACGTTTTAATTTAAATTTATTTATTATTTGAATCACCAAAATAATATACATATAAAGCTGTGTTGAATTTTATGTTTGATGTTTATTTTCTCATAACGTCATTTTTTCTCGTTACGCGCAAAATATATGTTTTTAATTATAATAATTTTAATAAATGGATGTTTATTGAATAAATAAACTTCACGTTTTAATTTAAATTTATTTATTATTTGAATCACCAAAATAACATATATATATAAAGCTGTGGTGAATTTTATGTTTGATGTCTATTTTCTCATAACGTCATTTTTTCTCATTACGCGCAAAATATATGTTTTTAATTATAATAATTTTAATAAATGGATGTTTATTGGCTAAATAAACTTCACATTAGTTTTAATTTAAATTTAGTTATGATTTGAATAACCAAAGTAATATATGTATAAAGCTGTGGTGAATTTTATGTTTGATGTCTATTTTCTCAGAACGTCATTTTTTCTCATTACGTGCAAGATATTTTCAAAACCGTTGCTTGGAAGTTGATAAACTTTTTACTGGAGATTCTGACCATATTTGTACTCAAAATGACGAACCAATTTGAATTTTTAATGAAAAATTTAAAATTATTAATAAAAAATAGCATTTTTTTTTTTTAAAAAAAAAAATTTAAAAGTTAAATTTTAAACTTTTTAGTTTATTAAAAAATTTAAAACAGTGTTTCATGCTTCGTCATTTTAAAGATAAAACAATTACCAATACTGAGCAAAAATATCATCAAAAAATATTGGAAACTTTTTTTATAAAGCTGCGCGCAATGCATATCACTTGCGAAAAGAAAACCAAAAATTACTTTTGTAATTAGCCAATTAAAAATTTATCTAAATTAAAAATGTGTTTATTGGATATGTTTTAAGTAAAATAATATCTATTTGTTTATTCCTCCAAAATTTACATTCCAGGAACCAGTGATAAAAAAATTATAGAGCTTTAAAGTTGTATTACATTTTTAACCATTTTTGACTTTTTAAAAGGTATGTGACCCTTAATTTACTTTATTTACTTCAGCCACTTTTTGTTAAAGTACAAGTTTTAAAACATTTTATATTGTAAGCATTTGTAAAAGTCGACCTTGCAAAAAAAAGTAAGAAAAAAAACGACAAATTTTTTCTACCAGATCTAATTATCCACATAAAATCAAACTGAAAACCCAATTCAAATGCTTTAGCGAAAATAAATCTCTCATCTTCACTATAAACAAAAACCACATGTTCATTTCAAGAGCAGTCGTTAAGCATTCAATTCGGAAACATTCCTTTCCTCTTATGTTTATAAAACAAAAACCACGTGTAAGTGAGTAATATTTCTCTCATTTCGAGTAGAAGGTCAGACAGATCTCCATGTATCTCAAATTTTATGAACATAGAAGGCCATCTATTGCAAAAAACTGAGCTTAAAAAACGTTCGAAGTGAACAGCGCAGATACGTGACGCTAGGCCAGTGAGGAAGAAACACACTGGCGCAGGGACGCGACACTCGTCTCCTGGCGGGGTTTCGTGCCGGCGCACGAGTGCGATGTTCGTCCCGGAGGGGTCAAAGTTGCTGAAATGTCGATTTTATTAACCCCTTAACTGCGATTAAAAGTTACGCTACCGATTTTCGCAAAGGCGCACATTTGCAGTGTATTGGAGTGGAAATAAAAGGCGTAAATAAGCAATTTTTCTCTGAAACAAGTAAATACTTCACAGACACACACGCTGTCAATGTCATTTTATTGCATTCCAAAGCCTTCAGAATATCTTTTCTGATAGCAGCACAAAGAAGGTGATCGTATTTTGGAAAGACGTATATATACGTCCGGAGCATTTAACGCATTGGCTGAACGAGACTTATATATACGGCAGTGGCAGTTAAGGGATTAAAGATCCCCTTGATTGAGCATTGGAATGGTTCTTTTTAAAAAGTATGGCTTTCAGCTTGGTCTTGGATACCAACGAATATTGACATCTATTCATCAAATTAAGTCCATTATAAACTACATTCAAAGTATCCTCTAGTAAGTATCATCGCTTAGAGTTGCTATTTAAATTTGGAACTACGTATTGGTTAAATCGATTTATACATTTAAATAATGACAATTAAGAGTTTTTTTTTTATTATTATTTTTTATCTTTGCGTACAAGAAATGACACAAAATTATTCAAGGCTTTTATTGTCATTAACAACCATAAAATCTTTAAATGGGATTTAACGTCAAAAGTTAATTTATCTTTTTCGGTGTTATTAAAAATTTGTCAAGTTTGAATATCCATTTAACATTTGACCATCCGAAAAACAAAATTCTTCCAAACCTCTAACAATATAGTTCCTTTTTATAGTGGCAAAATAATCATAAAGTAGTACTACAGAAAACACATTTCTGGTCGAAATTCAACCAAAAGAATAATCAAAAAGGGTGGTTTAGCATACTCCTCCATATTCCAAAATGGCCACGAGATAGAGTTGTGGCCAATTTTCGAATCGCTACCGGTCACGACTGCCTGTCCAAACATCTAAACATGATAGGCACTGAGCAGTCTCCTTTGTAAACTGTGCGACTCCAATGAAGAAATGAACGCCATTCGTTTGGCACTCTGCCGTGCACTCAACTCTGGATTCATGTGGAGCAGATATTGGGAGGCCGGACACAAAATGTGTAATGTAAAGACTATACTGGATACCTGTGCTTCTTTTCTTATTTTTGTTGTTGTCGTTTCTTGTTTTTTGTCAATATTCTCTGTTTCTCATTTTGCTTGCAGCTGTCTTGTAATCCATTATTGGAAATAAAGGAAAATGTTATTTAAAAAAATACATGCCAATTAACGCAACATTAACTCTGAATTTTTTATCAATTGGTATCTATGAAAAAAAATTAAGACACAATTAATTAAGACATTAATTATGTCTCTTTATTTATTAATTATTCATGAAGTAATATTCCTTTCAGTTGCTTTTTTAGAATGTGATTTAACAAAGGAGTATAAAAGTCTTTTTTTATTTTAATTACCATACTAAGCGTTTTAATTAATTTTAGAAATGAATTTTAAATTTCGGTTGACAATACCAAATATATATGACAGGCCCCAGGCCTGCGGGTTAAATGATGAGACATCTTCTATTGTTAACTCTTATTCATTTCTTCCAATCCAACATGGCGTCCCTTTGGCGCCAACTCTATAGAACAATAGACGGTAATTCGGCCACGAGTCCACCAGCTACTTCTCTCCAGTACGCGTTCGCCTTCGTCGAAACGAAATGAAACGAAAATTAGATGGTTCGGGTTCCAGCAGTGATGCTTATACCCAGTATCCCTGAAGATAGGGTGAAAAAGAACAACCATTAGACGAGTGACGCCTCCCGGAGGGAGGCAAAATGAGTGAGGTAAAGCCGTCGAATTAAACCCTTTCGGGTCAAAAACGTGGAGGGGGGAGGGGTGGAGGAAGAAGCATCGATGGGCGAAAAACGCCGAAGTTCCCCTGCGTTCGCAGGGGTGAAAATGGAGAAT